>CABHPP010106643.1:0-16997 GCA_902168425.1 Peromyscus attwateri
TCTACTGTATGCTATTTGAGAGCTACTGCATTTGACACGTAATTTGAAATGTTGCACATGCGTGTATGTGCACATGTGGAGGTGCACAACGTGCATGCATGTGGAGGCCACAGAGACAGCGATCTCAGCCGTTGCTCCTCAGGTGGACTCCTCAGTCCTACGCTGTGTAATTAAATTTCTCGTGGAAATGCTCATTAATCCTCATTAAAGAGAAGCCAAAGCTGCTTGGGAGAGTCGAGTCAGAGAGGCGCTTGGTTAGTTCTGAAGTCTCACCTTGACTGTTTCGGGGCCTTTGGGAGTGGCTGGCGGGCCGGGGGCAGTTCCCCTGACCTCTGTGTCTGATGCCCATTTGCCACCTCTGTAGAAATGCCCCTCTGGACCTCTGCTGACACAGACAAGGGGAGAAGCCCCAAAGAGCTCACTAAACCTAGAGAGCTTCAAAGCTGGCGTAGCCTGTGATGGGCATCAGGGGTCGTTGGTTGCAGAAAGCAGCTGAGGAACATTTTCCTGCACTGTTTCCCTCTGCCCCACACTAGCCAGCTTGCTCACCCCTTGAGGGTACTCTGGATTCCTTCAACATCAGCAGCAGGCTGTGCTCAGCAGGAGGTGGCAGCTGAGGCTCCTTTTAGGAAGCGTCATTAATTGGTGGGTCTGCTCCTTTCATGTCCAGGGTGAACAGGAGCACAGAAGGCCAGATGTTGGCTCTGGGACTGTGTAGAAAATTGGCACTGATGCCATTTGGTCTCGGTTGTTGCATCTTGTGACCCCAGGGAACTACAGTGCTTGCTGTACATACGCCAGCTGTTTATGGCACCTCTGAACAAGCATAAAATCTCTTGCTGGCTGCTTTTTTTTTTTTTTAATCCTTTAAAGTTTGTGTTGACGACTGTGAAGTTTGTTGATGGGAAAATCACTGTGTCTCTCTACCTCTGACTCTGGTAGAGGTTGCCAAGCACTCTATTGTTTTGGTAGATGTTTCTCCTGGTCTAGCCTGATGTGTGGGTGATCTCGTGATGAAATCCTTCTTCTGGCATTGGGGAGCTCCTTTATAGCTGGGCAAGGACCAGGCAAGGGTGAATACATCAATGAGCAAATGGTCCGCACCCTGGTGGAGATCACCTTTGACGTGTAGGGAGCAAATAAGTTTTAGCTGGTTGATAGATGCTAGGAAGAAAATGAAGCAGAGTTATGGGTATGGTACTAGGTGTCTCCAACTGCATGGGAATCCCAACCCGCTGTCCCAAGACTCAGTGGTTTAGGCAGTCACTAATCACTTTGCTCCCAATGCAATGATCTGTTGGATTCAGCCTAGGGTTCAGCCTAGCCAGTGCCTGCAGTCAGTGAGATCAGATTCATCTGTTTCTTCTCTCTTTTTTCCTCTTCCTCCACTTCCTCCTCCTCCTCTATATGGCTCCTCCACATAGCCTCTGGAGTAGGGGAGATGACTTCCTACACAGATGTCTGGGTTTTCAAGAATAAGAATGGTAATTACCAAGCCTTCTTAAGGTCCAAGCCACCTTTGTTACGTTCTATGATCAAACAAGTCACCATCAGCCTAGAGTCTAGGAGATAAGACAGTGGAGGAGACATTCTCTGACAGGCACCACAAATGAGTGCCTTAAAGTGCATGTTTCTAGGCCCAGTCTGTGCAAGACCAGAGTCTGAGGAGATGGGCTCATTAGAAATATGCTTCGCTTAATATCCACATATTCCTGAAAACTCAGGACACCGTCCTGAAGGCCCCAGATAGAGTTACAAGTGACCTGTTTGGGAGGCTCAGCTCACCTGCTCCAAGAAGCCTTCCCCACTCCCTGGGGACAATCTTGTTCCCATGTGTGTTGGAGCATTCCACATGCATTACTACACACCCCTTGTTCTCTGCAATCAGAGCACTCCTGCTGCTGGGAAAAAGTTTTATTGGGGTTTCTGTCCCCAGTGCTTGGCACCATGCCTGATACTAGAAGACAGAAGAAATGCCTGTAGGGAATGGATAATCGAGGGAACCCTAGGGAACACCTCATCTGAACCCTTCCTTTCCCTGCATGGAGAGTCTAGTAGGCATGAAGCAGGGTGACTGGCAAGGCTACATGGGACACACTGCAGACCCAGGGCCAGCTCGCACGCTCTTTCCAGAACCAGCCTTTTCACCTGGGTCGAGCTCCTCATCCAGGTGACAGACAGAACAGTTTCACATAGAAATTAAATCTCGACAGCTTCCCAGCTCTGCTCTCAATTTCACCACATAAGATGAAAGGAAAGTCAATTCCAATCTAGACCTCCAAAATCCTTCTATGCCGTGTCCATGAAGGCCTGAGCTGTGGACAGGGCCACAGATTTTCTTAGGGGAGCTCTGGAGATCAACCTCAGGCCTGGTCTCCATGTAAAGGGAGCACATGGATTTCCTCAGCTCCTTTCTGTGTCCTTTAGTTCACACAGGGCCTCCTCTGAATGAGTTTAAATGGCTGAAGAGGTTGCCTCCCATTTCATTGTGAGCCATAAAGGCTTGGGGTAGAATTTGCATATGGCTAATTATGGTTGATTCTGACTTTGGAAAAAAAAATCATTGATCCGTTTATAACTTACAGTAATTTGCAAAGCAATTACCTTCTGGCATCTTCTCTCTTGCTAAAAATGAGTTGTTATTTCTCTTTCTCTCTCTTGGATGAAAATGGTCTGGATATTACCCATGAAAGACCAGACTCTGTATGCTGGAAAAAAACAAGTATGCACAGTCCTGGATAGCCAGAGCCGAGAACTAAGACTAAATCTTACTCAGAGTCTGGATCTAGAAGTAGGGTAGCCACACTTTGGCTGGAAAAAGGAATATTCTAGAATGCAAGAGAATATGATGGATACAGATACTCTGGGCCTTTCTCTCTCATGGTGCAGGGAGACAGGTGTACTTTCTGTAAGATGGATATGATGACGAACCTTGATAGCCAACTTTGCAGGGTCTAGAGTCACCTAGTAGACAAGCCTCTGGCCATGCCTGTGAGAGACGATCTTAACTAGGCTAATTGAGGTGGGAAGACCCACCATAATTGTGGGCTGCATCATACAAAGTGTTGGCATCCTGAACTGAATAAAAAGAGAAAGTGGGCGGAGCTCTAGCGTTCATCTCTCTGTACTTCCTGACTGTGGATGCCACGCGACCAGCTGCCTCAGGCTCCTGCCTGGCTTCCCCACTGGGAGGAACTGTACCACTGGACTGCAAGCTCCTCCCTCACTAAGATGCTTTTGTCTCAGACTTTGTTGTAGCAACAGCACTTGTAACTAATATACTGTCCAAGAGTTCTCTGCCTTCTGCTTACCGGTGTTGTGGATTCAGACTCAGCTGCTCTTCGGTACCGTCCTTTCCTCATTCATGAAATGGAAAGGCTGCCTGTGCATAGTTTACCAGGTCTGATGGAGGTGCTAAACGAGATGATGAAAGCAAAGTCTTGTACATAGTCAACGCGAAGGTAAATGGCGGCCACGACCTTGCGTTTGTTCTTGGGGTTGTTTTGATTTGATGGGTGAATTGTCAGTTTCCACCTGAACACCTGTCAGAAATGAATGAGGACTCCCTGGTGTGAGCCGAAGGTGTTAATATAGAGTGTATCTGTCTCATGTACTCACAGAGGTATTCTGATGGTGGGCCAGTCTCTAGCAATCTGCCCAGTGAGTCTTGTGAACAGTGAGGAAACAGGTGTGTCGGACAAGCAGCCCAACTGGCTCACGTGGAGAGCAGTGGCTTAGCAGAAAAGCATCTGGAGTCAGAAGTCTTGGGTCATAACTCCGCACTTAGTGTGTGTGATCTTGGGCAAGTCCTTCTACATCCAAAGAGGAGAAAATCACCTTGCGCAGTACCAGGATCTCAGTCAAGATAGATCATTTCTTTTTCTTCTTCTGGCTGTAATGTCTATGCTTCTAGCACTGAGGCGTCAGGGGCAGGGAGATCACTGCAAGTCTGTCAGCCTGGGCTGCATAGAAAGACACTGTCTCAAACACGACTCCCCCCAGTTCAGAAAATTTTAAAGATAAAAATAGTCTTCAATGCAACATTTTAAACTAAGCAAAACCAATCATGTCTAGTTAGGTGTGTGGGTACAAACCTAGAATCCTAATACCCTGGAGGTGGAGGTAAGAGGATTGGAGTTCAAGGTCATCCTTGGCTACACAGTGACTTCATGGCCAGCCTGTGTTATGAGACGATGTCTCAACAACAAAACAAACCAACTGAGGGGCTCAAGAGATGGCTCAGTGGTTAAGAGCATTTAACGTTCTTACAGAGAGGCCAGGTTTGGTTTTCAGCATCCAAATCAAGGGGCCCAGGGGGTCTGACACCCTCTGGCCTCCATAAGTCCATACAAGTACACACACACACACACACACACACACACACACACACACACACTTTTATTTGGAAAAAAAGTTCATCAACTCATTCTCTGGAAGGGAAGCTCTTCTTCCTGACCAAGTGGATGACTGCAGCCTTGACCTGTGGTTGGGATGCCCTCTCTGGAGGGAGGGGAGGTAGTTCTCCTCAAAGCTGCTGCGCTGCAGCATCAGCACCTGCTGAGAACTTATTAAAATGCAAATGCTTAGACCCCCACCTCAGACAGCTCTGAGTCAGGAGGATGAGCCCAGCAAACTGCCTCTCAGCTAAAGGGCTTTCTCCAGGTCAGAGCCTGTCTCTGTGGCCATCCTGTCCGTTTGCTCTGTAATAAAGGTGTCCACGTTTTAAGGTTAGCAAACACTCCCCCACCCTGAATGAACTGGAAATAGAGCTGTTTCTTTCTAGCTAGGGGCTGCAGTGGAAGATGGCATCCTGCAAAGGATCCTCCTCTCTCTCCACGTTTAATGCCCTGCTCAAATGTCTTTAATTTTCTTGTCAGAGCAGACAGGTTAAATATCTCATTTGCCCGCCGAGAGCATCGCCTTTGCAGCCGGGTCGGCTAAGCTTGTGTGGTATTAAAGACATTTTAAGAACTGATGTTCTTTTGTTTCTTCCAGAGAACCAAGGAAAGAGTAAACATGTTATTTCTTCCCTTTTCCATTTAAGTAAATCTCTTTCCTTCGCTTTTAAAAAGCTCCTCGCTCGGGTGGGTTTGTGTACTTACATTAATCCCATCAACTTTCTATTCATGCATCTTTGGAGGAGACATTAGAAAATAATCTCCCTGCCTCTTCCACTCTGCCAGAACCCTATCCGGTCCAGCTAAAAGCCATTTTTTGCATAAAAACCCAATCATCCCTCAGTTGCACACATAGTGGGGAGAATGTTTGCTTGTTAAAAGCGTAATTGGTTAATTTGTAGTATGTGGGTTCCATTTCTCTGCTGACAGAGCCGGCTTTGTTTATAAGCAGTGCTGCTCAGTGGGATTTTCTGTGTTGACACATCTGTATTGTCCAATACAGCAGCTGCCAGCCACAAGTGGAGCTCTTGAAACAGCATGTGCAACTGAAGAACTCAATTTCAAACTTTGTTTACCTTTCCTTAAGTGTAAAAATTTAAAAGCCACATGTGGTAAGTGGCCACTACTGTGGACTGTACAGCACTATAACCTATGTATGTACAAGAGAACAGCCTAGCCCTCACATGCAGCTATGCAGAACCCCATGTACTGGGAAGAAAGGAGTCTCCTTAGGAGAACATGGGGGCGGGGGTTATCTCCTCTGAAGCTATCATAGGCTGCTCCAACTTCTCTCTTCTCATTCTGCACCCCAGCTCTAGGTGGTGGCGTATCTGGACACTGAGGACCCAAACACAGCTGAGGGAAAAGTAGGGCCCATGTCTGGGAGACCCTGAGCCACAAATGGGGATTGGATGTACTAGGGTTAGATGTTCAAATCTATTAGGTTACACAATACCTGAGGTTCTCCTGAGCCTCCTGGGTCCACAGTCAATGGTCTGGTGCATGGGTTGGCCAGTTGTCTGGAAAGTAAGAGTGCAAAGGTGATTTGCTTCTGGGCTTGCAATGCTGGGGGATTTAAGTGGCTGGTGTAAAAGGCAGAACTTAAGCTGGGAAACAGCTTGTACTGCTGTCAGTCACCACAGCCCGGAGATTTATGTTCAGAAAAACAAACAAAAAAAGACTTCAAGTCAAATGAGAGAAAGAGTCAATCCAGAGGTTGGCGGGAGCAGCATGTTATCATAGCTGCTGCCATCCTTAGCCCCAAAGTCACTCACTCTAGCTGGAGGTTCCAAGAGAAGTGGGGCCAGGAGCAGGTCATAGGGCTGGGGGATAGCATTTGCAATGACCGCAGGAGCTACTTAGGAGAAACATCTACACCCACAGACACTGCCTTAAGCAGAGAAGCGGGAGGAGGGTACCCTGGTTCCTTCAACCTTCCTCTGCCTTTGATGCCTCCACTGGTACAGTCTAGCTACAAGTCCACTAACCCAGGAACTGGGCAAATTTATGTCCTAGGTCGTCTCCTGAGACAGAGCAGAGTAGGAATTGGGAGAACTGGCTGTGTGTGTAATAATGTGAGCTCGATTGTTTCACCAGCATAGACATATAGAGGCCCCTTTGTCCTGCTTCCTACCCTAGGCACCCTGTCTGGCACCTGCTGTGGGATGGTCTGTATGTCAAATTGCTCTGATTGGTCAATAAATAAAACACTGATTGGCCAGTGGCCAGGCAGGAAGTATAGGCGGGATAAGGAGGAGAAGAATTCTGGGAAGTGGAAGGCTGAGGCAGAGAAACCGCCAGCCGCTGCCATGACAAGCAGCCTGTGAAGATGCTGGTAAGCCACGAGCCATGTGGCAAGGTATAGATTTATAGAAATGGATTAATTTAAGATGTAAGAACTGGATAGCTAGAAGCCTGAGCCATTAGGCCAAACAGTTTAAACAATATAAGTCTCTATGTGTTTACTCAGTTGGGTCAAAGTGGCTGTGGGACTGGCGGGTGAGAGAGATTTGTCCTGACTGTGGACCAGGCAGGACTGGAGAAAACTCCAGCTACAGGCACCTACCTCCCACAGTGTACCCAGGTCAGACCTTTGTAAGGGAGTCGAGGGTATAGATGGAGCACAGGCCTCTTAGGATGCTGCAGGGTGGAGTTAAACACTGTCAGCGGCAATGGTTTGAAATGAACATTTTTTTTAAATGGTGGCAAGACATACAACAGAACATCCTTCCAATCATTTTAAAGTTCAGTGACTTTAAGCACATTTCTCACTGTCAGGCAGCCAGTCTCCAGAACCCTTCCTCACGTAAAACTGGAACACTGTGTGTATTATACAGCAACCTGCCTCTTCTCCTCCTCCACCCAGCATTCCGACTATGTTTTCTGACTCTGTGAAGTTGAAGACTCTTGGTACCTCTGAACTGAGTCAGCTCTGAAGTGGTTGAGGTCTTGTAATTCAGTCTTTATAGGAGAACATTCCAGCAATTGAAAACAAAACGACAAAGAACATCTGGGTAAAACGAATGTGGCTGGATTCTTTTCAGAAGCAGAGGGAAAGATGTTCAGAAAAGGCTAGCTGCTGTGGTGGCTCCCTGGGGTTGGGATTCTTCTCTGCCAGATGTTACAGCCTCCTTCCTGTGGGATCCAAGTTGATTAGGTTGCTACCTGTTTCATGAGCAGGATTTTTGGACAAGAGGATTTCAAAAGTACCCAAAATCTGCTGGAGTGGAGAATATGGTCTCCCTTATTCTACCAAGAAGCAGCAACCCAATTCCCTCCATACCCACCCCCTTCCTCCAGCTCAGTCACCCCAGAAACACCTTGCCTGCCTTCCTGCTGGTTGGCTCAGTTGCCATTGAGTGGACCCACGGCTTAGGTCAATCTGTTTGCATATATGTAGCATGCTTAGGTTTTGAACAACCTGAAAGGGCTTTAGGTCAGGACCTGGAGTAGATATTCCTACACTGAAAAATCCATTGTCTACTATTCAAGTGAACTCTTATACCACAATTCTAGGCTAAGGCATTAATAGCTTTGGCCACATGGTTTAAATAATTAAACATATAAGGAAGTTGAGTCACAGGGAAGGATGATTCACAGGCTCAAAGACTCAAAACTTGCTAGGGTTGGGACTTGACTTCAAGTCTCCAAACTCCAGCCATTTCATCCCCCACACGCTTTGCAAGAATGGTTCCAGGAGTTCCTGGTAGAAGACAACTTGGGTATATTCCTTTCTGACATGACATCTTCTAGAGGCATTTCATGGAACCAGGGAACAGGCAGAGACTTTGGCCAATATGGACAAGGGGCCTGGTGTATTGGTTGTGTTCATCAGTTGGGAAGTCAGCACCAGCTTAAGCCCTAGGAAGTCCTGGGTGGCATCCGCAGGGTGGCATCCTGGGTGGCATCTGCAGGGCTTGTTGAGATAGGTTAGGTGCCTCTCCTGCCACAGGTGGCACACACTGTAGTGTGTCTACTTGCAGCTTGACATGTGAATCTGCTCCTCTCCAGGAACCAGTAGAAACAGTTCAAGTTGCGTAAGAGAATTCTGTAAGGCATTTTCCTTCATCTGCTTCATTCAAGAAAACTCCTATACTAGAGCCCGAGTGTGCTCCTGTTGCAGGTGACCACGTAGGAGCTAAAGTCAGCTGCAGGAGAGGAGTGGTGGCTGGTCCCTGCCCATGTCTGGGCTTCCCAGTAGAGATGATAGAGCTGGGCCTGCATGAAATTCATCTAGAGTTATTTGGAGTGAAAGGATGAGGCAGTGTTGTGTTGCTGGTCAGTGTTCCCATCTGTACCCCCAACTCAGGGTTTGAACACAGACAGGATGCGTGCTGGGGTACTCTATTTTGTCTAAAGAAGCTGAAATGTCTGAGTCTGAGGGGCCCTCAGAGACTGGTCCAGCCCTTTCGTTGTGCTCAATGGAAACTGGGCCTAGCCTGAGGTGATGCAGCCACTGCTTGACAAGAGAAGGACTGGAATGGAGCTTAGAGAAGCCTAGGAACACCTAGATGGCCCCTAATGTACTCGTTAGGTGAAAGTTACTAGGCACAGCCCACACTCCCAGGGTGAGAGATCATGCTCCCTTTCCTTGGGGAAACGTGATCTTCCCTTTCTTTGCGAAGATTTGCACGAATTATTTGGAATTCTTTAGCCCAAGTGTTTTCTTTCGTCCTATTCTAAAATGTGTTCAGTTACTTGTTTATATAATGAGCTTGTGGATATTTATTTGGTATTTTGGGTGACTTAATTTTGTTGGAGCAGGAGTCTCCTTGCTAACTTTCCTTCTCTTGCCAGTGGTGCTGCAAGTCATAATGATGTAACCATGTAGCCCTGGTGGGACACATTTGGTCCTAGAAGCCAGCATGGGATGCTTACCAGTACCTCCTTGGGACAAGCAGCCCTAGAAGGAGACTGTGCCTGCAGATCCTTCTAGCAGGCTGGGAGGGAGACCAGCCTGGTGGCATTGCACTCTGCTGGACAGCCCCACCTCCTGGAGGCAGGAAAGCAGAGCTCCCTAGAACTAGGGCGCACCCTTCCTGCAGGTAGGCCTTTGTGTGACCAGCAGCAGGGGGAGCAAGCGTGCATCGCAGATAGGAGCTGGGAAGAAGACAACTTCAAGCTTCCAGGCTCCTTCAAGGTCCTGGCTCCATTTGCTCTTTGCAGGTCTGGCCTTAATTTTGTACATTTTGTCCCAATGAGGGCTTCTCAGATCCCCCAAACTTAAGGTTCCATCCCACTTTATTAATGAATGAGAAAGTAGAGCATGACCATGGCCCTTTAATAAAATCCTGGTAACTGCTTAAGAATAAAATGTGAACGCTCTCCACTCTGACCTGTAACTCTGTGTCCTAAGTAAGAGACAGGCTGAAGCCAAAATAAAAGATGATGGAGGAGAAAGCCCCACCGTGTTGACTGAAGGAGGTGGAGGTGAGAAGAGAGAATGGGTTAATGATCGATGAGGAATTAGGGAGCACTTCCTGGAGGAGGGCTTCGGTTGGGCAGATTGGAGGCTGTGGGGTCTTCTCGGCATTTTCTCGAAGACAAAGCCCGTTTTCTTCATGAGATTAGTGACAGCACCCGAAGAACGTGATAGTGCCTGAAGAATGTGACTGCCTGAGCCTTCTCTCCCTGGACTTGTCCAAGTGTTCATGTTCCTAGGATCGACGAGGAGGTCACTGGGTGGGGGCTGATGCAGGCTGTACCAGGCGGGGTCAAACTGTTGGGGTCTCAGAGAGAGCTCAGGGGTGTAGGCTGCTGGAGGCAACAGCATTGATCAGGGAGCTGACGGTATTCACAGAAATATCTGAGACATGATGCTGAATGGTTTTTATGTTGTTTACTTACACCCGAAGCAAGTGAGAAAATTAATCAGCCCTCCCCTTGGGTGTCTGAGGAAAGGTTGGCTAGAGCACAAGGCCTGTAGAGGAAAGGAACCTAAACTAAGGGGCTAAGAAATCTCTGGATAAGGTTATTCTATCTACAACTCCATGACTCATACATACATTCACCTGCCTACACATGTACCATCTGTCTACCTACTCACCTTTCCATTATCCATCATCCCATACATCCATCTGTCTGTCCTATGTAGGGTACCAGGTAGGTCACATCCTCAGAGTATACCAAGCAATCCTTCCCTGATGAGTCTAACAGGATGGGTTTCCTGGCCCTCAAGCCCCTCTGTCTCCATGACCAGTTGGTTAAACAACTCTGGTTTGAGTGTCTTGCTTTCTGTGGTCCCATGCCAGGTCCTGCAAAGGATCCACAATAAATATAGACAGCCTCGTCTCCAGAAACTGCCCCTGGAATTGGGGAGATGGCACATCTACCGTGAAAATGGTACAGCTCGGGACATGAAAATAATTGATGGTGCACTTAATGTTTGCAGTGAGCAGCTCTGAGAGGCTGCAGGAGTACAGGTGTAGAGAGCTCATATTTCACAGGCGAGGTGAGCCCGAAGGAATGAGACATAAGAAGGAACAGAAACTGACTTGCCTGTCTGCCGCGATGGTTACCATGCCCACTTCTCGGATGAGGCGATGAAGGCACACGCCATGTCAGACAGCATGTCTGACGCTGTGGGGCTGGAGCAGAACCAGCCTGAAGCACAGATACTCCCAGACCCCAAAGCTCGTCTTCTGAGGTGTGGTTGGGAGGGCCTGGCCATCATCTCCATGTAACTCGCTTTCTTCCAGGACTTTCTAGAAGCCCCACTGCCATTCATAAGGTGTAGAGTCAATGCCTGGTGCACAAGAAAGTGAGTTTCTGTTTCTGGGTTACTGTGACTCTGCTGGTCTCCACCACCACTGCCTCATACATCCTTTTCCAGCAAGGGAGGGAGGATGAGGATGGGGTTATTTAGCATTAGTGCTACCTGAGGATCTGTGAGTCCTTCTAAAGTATTGGCTTGCCCCTGACCACAGCGGAGTTCCTTCGGACTCCTTAAATCTCTCTCTGGGGATCTTTCCTCCTTTCCTGTCCTCTCCTCTCCCCTTCTCCTCCCCTCCCTCTCCTCTCTCTCCCCTCCCCTCCTCTCTCCTTTCCCACTTCTTCCCACCTCTCTTATCTGGTTTCACGGTAGGTAAGAGAACCTTCCAGAGGTTATCTTACTGGCCACTGCCATGAGCTCAGACTTTCTGTTGGTTTGGCCTTTGAGATCAGACCTGGGGCTCTCAGGTGTTCCTAGAGACTCCTGGACCAATGTGCTGCAAACCACCATCTGAGGGATGCTTCTTGGGGACAGGAACCCTTCACCATGCCTCCTATGTTTTTTCTGGAGCCCTTGGCAAGCCTAGTCTGTCCTCAGAAGGGAGTATCTGTTGTATGTGTGACTTAAAATAACGAGGTAGTTGTCTTAGTCAGAAGTGACAAATCACTGGGGAGGGTTTTCCCAGGTCAGCAGCTTTGGACTTGGATACATTAATAGGGAAAATTACTTTTCCTTTGCAGTGGGGGCTTGTGGGTTGGCAGGATTCCGGGGCTGTGTGTCCTGATCTGAGCCATGTTGTTTAGTTTCTCGCGTCCCTCTGTGGGATATGGAGGAGCTGTTCTTGCTAAGAGGCCCATTGCACACTCAGGGCACTCTTCCTTAGTGCCCACAGCAGGGCTTTGGTCTGACCCATTCCCTTGGAGCGTTTCAGACACCTTCTTGCTCTCTGCTTTATAATTGTTGGTACTTCTCTACTCCTAGCACTCAGTTCTGCCTGCTCACCTTTCCTCAGAAGCCTTCCAGCAGAGGTATTGCCATCTAGAAACTTCCACATCATTCCTCACTGGGGGCCCCTTTTAAAATTCTGCTTATTTGTTAGTACATTAGTCAACTTTCTGTTACTGTGATAAAAGGCTCAAGCTAACCAAGTTAAAAGAGGGGAGGTTTGTTTTGGCATGTGATTTCGGATGCTTTAGCCATTGTTAACTGGCCCAATGGCTTTTGGGCCTGTGGTGGGACAGTCCAACATGGTGAGGGCCCATGGCAGAGGAAGCCCATTCACAGCCAGCTATGAAAGAAAGAAGAAAGAGTATGGCCCCACAATCCCCTATGAGGCTAGATAGTTAATGACGGAAAGACCTCCCTCTAAGTTCCGTTTGTCAACATTTCTACCACCTCCCGACAGCACCAAGCTAAAGACCAAGCCTCTAACATGTGGACCTTTGGAAGTTTCCCAGTGTAAACAATAGCAGCAGCTTTGGTCAGCTCCCTTTGCTCCAGCTAGGTTGGGTTTCTTTTTCTTTTTTTCTTTTTCTTTTCTTCATTTTTCTGTATTAAGAAATTTTCTACTCACTCTACATACCACACACAGATCCCACCTCCTCCCTCCCCCACCCTCCAGCTCTCTCTCTCAAGCCACCCCACATCCCCACATCCCCCATGGGGAGTCAGCAGAGCCCAGCACAATGAGCCTAGGCAGGTCCAAGCCCCTCCCCACTGCACCAGGGCTGCGCAAGGCATCACACCACAGGCACCGGGCTCCCAAATGCCTGACCATGCACCAGGGACAGATCCCAATCCCCCTGTCTGGGTGCCCCCCAAACAGTTTGAGCCAAACAACTGTCTTCTGTATCCAGAGGGCCTAGTCCAGTCCCATGGGGGCTCCACAGCCACTAGTCCACAGTTCATGGGCTTCCACTAGTGTGGCCGGTCATCTCTGCACGTCTTCCCATTATAATCTCGACGTCCCCCGCCTGCAGAATCCCTTCTCTCTCTCATCGATTGGATTCCCGGAGCTCAGCCTGGTGCCTGGCTGTGGATCTCTGCATCTGCCTCCATCAGTCACTGGACTGATGACAGTTAGGTTATTCGCAAACCGGTCACCAGAGTAGACCAGTCCAGGCACCCTCTGGACCACTACCAGCAGTCCAAGGTGGGGTCATCCTTGTGGATTCCTGAGAGCCTCCCCAGCACCCTGTCTTTCCCTATTCCCATGATGTCCTCATCTATCATGGTATCTCCCTATGTACTCACTCATAAGTGGATACTAGATGTGAGGGAAGGGATGGCCAGACTGCAACCCACAGCTCCAGAGAGGCTAGCTAACAGGGAAAGACTCTAGGAGGGACACATGGATGACCAGCGAAGGATTGGTGGATGAGATCTACATGAGCGGACTGGGTGTGGGGGAGGGTGGTGGAGGGCGAGGAGTGGGGAATGAGAACAAAGGGAAATGGGAGGGCTGAGCTGGAACAGGGACAGAGTAGGTTGGGCTTCTTTAAGGACAATTCTAACAGCTGGAGGTGGGGCTGCAGTCCTTTCTTGTGTTTAAGGAATGTTCCTCTCAGTCTTCATTGAGTCAGATCCATTGGAGACAGAAAGGGGCTTTGGGTTTTGGATTTGGAAAGCCTTGATGATTTTTTTAAAAATTTCTTTGTATTAGTTTTAATTTTAACAAGTACACAAAATAATAGATATCATGATGGGATTTTCATACACAGGCTATTTTTTTGAGTGCATGTGTGTGTGTGTGGTGCAATACATGTGTGTATGTGTGTTATATGTATGTGGGTGCATGGCATGTGAGCATGCCTGTGGAGGCCTGAAGCTGATCTTAGGTATCTTTCTTGATCACGTTCCACTTTATTTATTTATATATTTATTTGGAGAGGATATTTATGACTCTTTGTCATTCATGTGTCTTTAGCCACATTAACTTATCTCATCCATGGCTGTGAGGTCCCTCCCACACGATACCCTTTCTAGTTTTATGACCTGCACTCCCCACATACATGCACATATATAAGCATTGAATCTGAGGTTCTCATATAACAAGACATGTGGCAGTTGCCTTTCTAAGTTTAATCCAGTTTCCTGTAGATGCCATGGTTTCATTTTTTCAATGGCTGGATACATCTCCACTGTATGCATGTACTGTGTTTCCTTTATTCACCGGTTGATGGGCATCTAGCTACTGTGAAGAGATGTGCAGGTATCTCTGTGGCAGGGTTACAGTCGTTTAAGTACAAGCCCCGGGGTGGGATAGCTGGGTCAGATGGTATATCTATTTTAGTTTCTTAAGGAAACGGCAACGCTGATTTCCATAGTGGCCACACTAGTTTACATCCACACCAGCAGGGAAAAGGGCTTCGTTTTGCATGTCCTCCTTAGCTCCTACTTTTGTTTGTTTTCTTTCTTTTTTTAAATTTGTGTGTCCATGTGTGCATATGTGCAGACGCGCACAGGTGTGGAAGCCAGAGGACAACCTAGGATGTAATCCCCATGAATGTTGCCCACCTTCTTCAAAACAGGTACTCACATTGGTCTGGAACTCGCCAATTAGGTTAGGCTGGCTGGTCCCTGCCTCCTCCTGCACTAGGATTACATGCAGGTGCCATTATGCTGGACACTTTTACAGAGGTTCTGGGGATTGAACTCAGGTCCCTGTGCTTGTGAAGCAAGCATTTTTACTGATCGGTCCATGCTCTTACCCCTTGGTTTGTTTTCTTGATGTTTGTTCTGAGTCTGGTGAGATGGACTTTCAAAACAGGTTTAATTTGCATCTCCTTGACAGATAGCCCGGAGTGTGAGTCCTGCCTCGTCACATTTTGCTTTGGGAACTTGGAGAGGATATTTATGACTCTGTCATTCATGTGTCTTTAGCCACATTACTTATCCCATCCATGGTTTTGAGGTCAAATTCTGTGATGAATTAAAGTAGTTAGTGTAGCACCTGCTACACAGTGTGAGGTTCAGGGGTAAAAGGCAGCCAGGGCTGTGATCACTGGTGGATTCCCATGTGTCCCATGCTAGGCCTGCCCCTGTCCTGGCTAAACCGATTAGTTAAACTACTAAGGGATCTACAGATCTTTGTGAGACACTCCTATCTTCATAGAACTAGAGCTTGGGCAACAGGCTACATATGCTGCCTAAGCAAAGCAGAGAGATGAGCAGGAGGTGACTAAGGAAGGCCAGTGTGGGACTGCCGCAGAAGATACCCCCTCCCTCCCAGCACAGAGAACCTGTAGGAATGAACACACACATTGTCACTAAGGAACATGCTCAGATCTCTCACCTGCAGCACCAGGGACCCTCTCTTTGCTCCTGGTCAGCTCTTTAAGCAACACACACACACAGACATCACTACTATCAGGCTTGGAGCAAAGCAATCCAAGGCCTCTGGCAGTGATGAGCATTGGGGAGCCCCCTCAGGGCCACAAATACCTGCTGCAGCAGCCCTTTCTCCCCCAACATCCTTCTGGGAACAAACTCTTCAGATTGCAGCACAGACCCCCCCCCCCATACCTATTCATCCTCTGGGAGGGACTGGCTGGAGAGGACAAAGTGTGCACAAGAATTGTTATGATGCCAGCAGTCTCTTCCACCATCTGGCAGCCCGAGCAACACTCCCTTTCTATGCAGAGCAGCAATTTCTGGGCTTTCTGATGGAATAGAGACTCTCAGCACGTGGTGTCACCATAGGGACAACAGTGTTCATGTATGGAGCATCTGCCAGGACCATGCCCACCTCTGAGCAATGCTGTCTGTGTCCTCATAGAGACTCCATGCCACAGTAGGATCACTGGTATTATTTTTCAAGTAAGAAACCAAGGCATATATATTAAGCACCTTGCCCAGACTAAACCCACGTAGCCTGACTCTTAAATTCCATATTCCTCACCTTTTCTTTTAGGGTAATCTTCACTGCCTTTGTTTTAAAGCAACAAAAAACTTATAGTTCCGAGGGGTGAAGAGATTGCTCCAGGACACACAGCTAGTAGAACTAGGTAGGACTAGGACTCTGGTTGCCAGGCCTTAGCCTGAGCCTTTCAGTCCTTGGGAATCTGCATCTCAGTTGATTTTGTGTGCCCCCCTCCACTGGAGGGGGCTGTTCTTGGAACAGGGCCTGCAGGAAGATGTGGATCCTGGATGTAACCACAGCTGCAGCTGGGGGAGATGAAGGAGGTGGGATGGGCCAGGCCTGAGCCTGGGCGTCCTGCCAGAGCTGCCAACATGAACTTATATTCTGTCTTCTTCTCCTTTTGCCTGATTTAATGCAACCTTAAATAATAATGGGGCAGGAGGAGGGGGATCCAGGGAGGAGCCACCCAGCCAAGCTTCTGTGTGACAGTCTCATCAGACCCTGCGTTCCCCTTTGCTGTTTGAGAAGCAATTTCTCCTCTGATGTAAACATTTTTTTTAAATGATAATTCCAGGCTGAGTGGCACCAGGAGCTGTGTGAGACACTTCCCTCCAGCTCCCTCTGTTCCTCAGATGGAAGCAGAATGGGATCCTGTAACCATGGCAATTCTCTAATGTTCATCTTCCATAAACTATGAACATGGGGGAGTCTTGGTCACTGCTTCTTCCATGAGAAAACAAAGCTCTTTCTGACTGGGAACTCAGGATAGCTGGAAGGGGAGGTGGAGGGAAGTGGCCAGGGGTGGGCTTTTGCCTTTTTCTTCTTCTTCTTTTTTTTTCTGTAGCGGTGACTGGAATCCTATTTGGTTCAGCCCAAAGCATGGCTCCAGCATTTAAATAAGAAACAGTCCAGGCCAAGTACTGAGAGTGCACTTTATAATTTAGTTGAAGGCAGGAGAGAAGGAAGGAAGGAAGGAAGGAAGGAAGGAAGGAAGGAAGGAAGGAAGGAAGGAAGGAAGGAAGGAAGG
>CABHPP010106646.1:0-18107 GCA_902168425.1 Peromyscus attwateri
TAGGCCATATTTGAAAGATTCCAAACCTCAGTATCAAACAGCATTCAAGGCTTGTTTGGTGTAGGATTACTGGGTTTCAGCAGAAACAATGTGAGTCCATGTTGTTTGTAGCTCAGTCTGGCCTTGACTGTCATGAGTACTCCACTACGATTTTGAACTCTTTATCATACTTTCTGCATTTATGTTCCTATGACCAAAACTGCAGGAATGCACTTCCACACCGCGCCTGAACTTTTGATTTGTGCTACAAAGACTAAGTTGGAATAAGATTCTAATTCTGAGTCAATCAAATAGTGAAATGGCACTTTCGTGCTTCTCTCCCATAAGGAGAATTTTTTCCTTTGAATAGTTTAAATTTCTAGCCTCCAATAAAAGCATTCTCGCAATCAAGTTCATAAAGTATGTGCTATCTTTAATTTAGTACATAGCACAGATTGAGGCTAAGAGGTTGTTTGGAAGGTGGCTGCTGATAGCACATGTACTGAGGACAGATGGAAGTTTGATCGAGTTACCATTACTACCCACTCAGTTCTTCAGGGGGGAAATTTACTTTTTATCCTTCCCTTTAGTTCATCAACACATCCTAATGGTTTAACTTCCACATATTCAATTCCCTGAGTTATTTCAACTACTCAGTTGTCTCCCAGCTGCTTATAACTATACAATCGGTTTCGGTAAACATAGCTCACATCATGTCACTGTTTTACTTAAAATTATTCTTTATATTTTACAATAAAGTTCATTTATTTAGCTGAAACAACAAAACACTCAGCCTCATCTCCGATTTCATTTTTTTTTCCTGTGAATTCATTGCAGTTGTGTCACACAGTCCTTCTGTAACCCTCCTCCAGGTCAATATTTTTTTCTTGTAGAAGTCTTCTTGTAGAACATTATTCCAAGCCTTGGGACATGTAACATTGAAGTTTCTTACCTCTTCTTCCTTACCAGTGGCAATTCCACATTCTTTTTCTTTTGAGAATTCATACTTACAGGGAATTCCTTATTATTAACCCATCATTAACACTAAATTAAATCTTGATTATCTCATCTAGTTTTTTAACATCATTCCAAGAATGTTGCTTGGAACAAAGAGGAGCTTAAGTAAAAAGGCTTCTGATGAGTAGATCAATGCATCCATCATGGTTAATAAGCAACACTGACAATGAGTGTTAGGATAGAAATTATTGTCTACAAAACCCGCTTTAGGGTCTAGGGAATTGATCCATGGGTGCTATCTGCAAGCCTGAGCAACCAACTTCTGATTCTGAGCACCCAAGAAAAAGCTGGGTGTAGCCCAAAGCACCTGTAACTACAGCACTGGGGACGGAGACAGGGAAACTCTGGGTGCAGGCAGGTCACCTGGTGTAGTTCAAAGAGAAAACTCTGTCTCAAAAAATAAGGTAGTCAGTGATTGAGGAAGACATCTGAAGTTGGACTTTGGCTCCTATATGTACATGCACACACATATAGACACACACTCCCCTCCACTCCCCCCTCCACATCCACACACACACACACACACATCCACACATGGGTGTGTACTAACACCTGCTTTATAATGATAAGGAAAGTTTGAGAAGTTGGCATTTCAAAATGCAGAGATACAGAAAAAAAAAAAAAAAAGGAATGCCTTGAGACAAGAACCAGACTATTCCTGAAGACTATGCCAGGAGAGTGTGAAAGATGAGCACAATGAAAAAGTCAGAAGTTCTGTAGAGTATGAATGAGAGGAGGGGAATACAGGAGATGTTTAACACCAGATCTGGGCTAAACTTGCTGAAGCTGATAACAACTTCCTTAGTGAGGGAGAAAGTGAACTACATCTACTCTCTCAGTGGTTATATTTACATTTGTTATGGATTTGTGAGTTTCTTAGTTTTATTAAACAATATGCTATGCTTTTTTCTCCATTGGACCATTGAATTAGATTCAATATATTTTTCTAATTAGTCTACATGACTGTCCCAAGTAACATTAAGAATGTTATAAGGTCAAATGTTTGATGTGTTTCTGGATATATATATATATATATATATATATATATATATATAGAGAGAGAGAGAGAGAGAGAGAGAGAGAGAGAGAGAGAGGTGGGGAGATGAATAATAATATTGAACTTATTTAACATATTCTTTATGTTTTAAGCACATTTGATGTATTTTTTAATAAAGTGAAATTTCTAACCTAGAAACAACAAATTTTAGATAGTTAGAATCAAATATAAACTTGATTCTGAAAATTAATTGTTATATTATCCAACCAGGATTCCCTTATTCTGCGTTAAAACTCATAAAAATGTCATGTACTACTTTAGCACTGTAGGAGGGAAATAGCTAATTAAAACATATAAAACAATTTCTAACAAGCAGTTAAATGTGAATAACTTAGGAATGCATTTAATCTCCTTTAAATGTTAGGAGAACTTAATGTTTTTGGCATGGTGTTTTCTTAAAAAAATTTATCCTTATGTACTAGTAAAATTAATTCACAAAATATGATAAATGATTTGCTTATTTTTTCTTGTTTCCCATTTCAGTGATCTATGTTAAAGTCATTAATCCCTTAGAAAAGTTTCCCTGTAAACAGACCAACAAATTAAAAGAGCTATTCTTAAAATGAAAAAAAAAACCCTCTGGTAAGATCAACAAATGTACGTTAGCAAGATCAAGGAATAATTTATCTTTCTTAGAATTTTAGCACCAGAGTATTTCTTTCTTATGTTGCAGCTAATCCATAGATCCTGACTAACTGCATGATACATTTTAATCTTGACATGTCCAAGGGATAGATCTCTTAATAATGAGAAGCACATCTCTCACACAATCTGCACTGAATCAAATGTTTAGCAGATCCCAGTGAAGCTTTCCACTAATTCACTCCTCATTGGCACTTTCTCAGACAGGAAGAATTGCTAGACAGTTGAAACAGATTCACCATTGAGAAAGTGTCTGCCATTACTCTGCGTCCAAGGGAAAAGAAAAATGGTTTTGCTCTTTTGACCCTGTTACTTGGCTGGAAGAGCAGCCAGTTACTCAGTTGCATATGGGAAAAGAGGCCTGCAGAATGCGAAGGTGATGTGAATTAGTGTGTGAACGAATAATAAATACCAGGTAGACTTCTCTTATAAGTTGCTTTACATTATTTCCATTGTCTAGTAAGATAGGAACTACAGTGGATGCCTAAAACCATATGTGTATTATATACATTTTTTTCCTGTGCATCCATACCTAGGATAAAGTGTTATTTGCAAATCCAGTATATTAAGATATTAATGTCAATGAAATAGAATAATTATAACTATGTCATTATAAATTTACATGGTTCCTTATTAACATTCTAAACTTACCCTTTTTTCTTTTGTAAGGATGTGAGGGATGAAATGGAGTTAAGTAAAAGCAAGACTTTGCTATTATTATTGGGAGGCAGCATTAAGGTTATTACTTACTTCAGGGGGACCTGAAGTAAACACATTGATACCACAACAATCTGATAAGTCAGATGGCTGCAAAGTGACAGACAGGGAAGTTGCACTTGCTGTGGGATTCACTTGCAGACAGGAAGGTGGAAATCAGAGTGATATTTCATCACACCTTTCAGAATGGCACACAAATCAAATGTGTACATTGCTTGGTCCCCAAAATCTCCAACTAATATTTCCAAAGCACAATTCACCATCAGTAATTGGAGCTGCAGAAAGCAAAACCAA
Organism: Peromyscus attwateri; assembly: GCA_902168425.1. NCBI lineage: Eukaryota > Metazoa > Chordata > Mammalia > Rodentia > Cricetidae > Peromyscus > Peromyscus attwateri. The sequence continues at coordinate 3,707 of CABHPP010106646.1, forward strand.
GGATCAGGGAGACTGACTACTCTAGTGTTGGAAATACAGTACTTGCATGTCCTAACTTACATCTGATAACCATGTATCTCCTCCTTTCCATTTATCACACCTCACTTTTCCCTTCCTGTTCCACAGCCTCAAATCATACTGTTCTTTTCCATGTATTCGTCCACATTCCTGCCAGGTTAAGGCTTTTAAATTGAGTAGTATTTTATTTATAGTCCCAGACAACACAATCAAGCCATTTTTAAAAAGATCTGCCAAAGTCATGGCAAAAAAATATTATATTGGCACTAATGACAGGGTAGTGATTGATAAACAATTTACAGGCTTTGGTGACACTAGGGAATACTGTCAATGTAGAAAGAGGCTATTTCAGCAATATTCTTAAAGGGTCACACAATTCAAACATTGCCTAACATTCACCAACCTGAGTTGACTTTGGTGTTTTTCAATACAATCCATTTCCCCTGTGTTTAAAAATAGTAACACAACACATAGAGAAATCCAAACCTTGCTCTTCTTCACCAAGTAGTGTGTTGCGTAATCCCCCCCCCCCCATAAATATGGACTCTTAGTAACTTTTTTCTTTTTTTTTTTTTGGTTTTTTGAGACAGGGTTTCTCTGTGTAGTTTTGGTGCCTGTCCTGGATCTCACTATGTGGACCAGGCTGGCCTCGAACTCACAGAGATCCATCTGGCTCTGCCTCCCGAGTGCTGGGATTAAAGGTGTGCACCACCACCGCCCGGCTTAGTAACATAACTAAGAGCCTATGAATATGGAATGCCATACTTCAGTCAACATAAATTGCTGAACAACTAGGCAGTTCCCTGTGTATGTGTGTCTATGTGTATTTGAATTTTTAAAATTTGCTTTCTCTAAAATATTAACTGCTTTTCTGGAAAATGGTTTTAGCTTTTCTTTTATAAATGTAGGATCGGATAGTATGAAAAAGTATTTTGTGTCCATTGTATTTCCTGATTCAAAGATCCACTGTAAATCTGCAAAAATGCAACCAGTGAAAAAAGCTTAAGGGAGCACTCAAAGTATAAAATAGCTCTTGAGAAATGTGAGAGTATATGAGCAGGGCACAGGAGCCACTGGGAATGAGATTATTCAAATAAATTACAGATAACTTGATCTGTAAATATATAATGAGACTATTGATTATAATCCAAAAAAAACCAATAACATGGCTTTATGCATGTATAACTACCTGGAATAATAAATAAATGGGGTAACAGTAACAATTATGACTTGTGTTAATTTTTCATTAACGAAATGTAGAAAAACAGAGAGAAAACATATTATCTTTAGGTCATTGCTCTAATGATTGTCACAGAGCAGAACCTCTGCTGGAATTCAAATTAGGGAGCAACATTTAATGTGCAAAACAAGATACCCCATTAAAATATTTAGTGTAGAGGGATGGGGAAATGGCTTGGGATAAAGCACTTGTTCTACATCCCTGAGGGCCACAGTTCAGATCCTCAGAGCACACAGTTAACTGTGGCATTTCTTCTGAATTATCTATACAGACCCCCTTCCCTTGTAATTTCATCAGAGAGAAAAGCCAGTGTGACACACTGAGAGAAAGCTGTTCACATGTTGCCTTTCTTGACAGAGATTCTCCCCTAGAGCCAGCTAGCAGAAGAGAGTAAGCCCTTCTGCACCCAGATTTTCTCCCAAAGGGACCTGTGTCTAACAGCACAGCCGTGAGGGATGACATATGTGTATAATTTTAAGCTACATTTGTGGATGCAGTCTGTTTAACAGCAATGGAAAATGGATAACTGCTAATTACATGAAGGAAAAGAAAGTTTGTGTTAGAGAATCTGGTGTCCTAATAGTCTCAGTTGTCAACTTGACACAGTCCAGAATCATCTGAGAATGAAGTCTCGATTGAGGGATTGCCAAGCTTAGATTGTCCCATGGGCTCTTGAACAGATGAGTATTGCCTGAATTTAAATTGACATAGAAAGGCCCAGTCAACTGTGAGTGGTACCATTCCTAGGCAGATGGTCCTAAGTTGTGGAAGAAAGCCTTGTGTCAAGCTAGCAAGCAGCAGCATACATGGCTTGTGTTTCAAGCTTCTCCTTGAATTTCTGCCCTGATTTCATTCAATGGAAGACCATGCATGTGAGTCAAAATAAACCTTTCCTTCTCCTAAGTTGCTTTTGCTGATGGTGTCTACCATAGCAACAGAATAAAATTAGGACACCTGGCAGAGCATGTTGTTAACAAAGTGGTCTTCAACATAGATCACTGTCACCCACCATAATTAGGACACGATGAGCAAACATAATCTATGCAGTAGTCTCAATGATGACTTCAGATCAAACCATGAGAAAAATACTAGACAAACCCAATTGAGAGATGCCCTGGAAGATATTGGGGCTTTGAGAGCCAAAGTTCCTTCACAGATTTGAGGAGTGATGGGTAAAGTAAAGCCTAAATTCAGTATGGGATCCAGGAATTTATCATATAGTATTAAATGGTATTAGAAAATAAACCTACTGAATTCTGTAAACAAAACAAAAATCAAAAACTATAATTTTCTTAATTCAGTATGAAAATGTAGTCAGTTTGTTTAATTTGTTTAACAACTGCTCTGTGGCTTTGTTATATGTCCCCATAAGTGGAAACAGGGTGGAAGATTATGGGAATTCTATACTCCTTTTTATCTCATTCAAAAACTATGTTAACATTTTGGCTGCTACTGCTGCTGATTCTCATTCTTATTCTCTCTCTCTCTCTCTCTCTCTCTCTCTCTCTCTCTCTGTCTCTCTCTCTCTCTCTCCCTCCCTCCCTCCCTCCCTCCCTCTCTCCCTTCCTCTGTGTGTATGTTTGTGTGTATATATGTGTGTCTGTTCTGGAAGATTATACCAAAGATGGACTAAAACAAATATTTTCTTGAATGAGATATTTAGCACTATATTTCAATGAACAATATCTTCATACTCCTCAGCATTGATGAAAAGAACATATTGTTTCCTATTCCTGAAAGATTCTAGGTACTATGGCCTTTCTGTGAGTGGCCATGTGTATGTCTTTAGTAAGTTTTATTTCTAGCCATTTTGTTGACATCCTTTCCCCTAGTGCTCAGAGTTATTCATTTAGAAATAGTTATTAGATTTCATGGCGATGTTTATTATTATTTTATGGTTTTAGGTGACTTTTTTTCTACATCTATTTTCCACTGAAGTTAAGCAAGGGTTTAGTTATCTGAATTCTAATTCTTACTTGACACGGTTTTTTGTATAGTACTGAAATTGATATCCTTGGATATGAAATTAATAATGTGAATGTCATTCTTCATGCAGCCACTCCCAAGAAGACATTAACATTGAACCGTAATCTTCAAGGACAAGGATTTTTCACATTTAAAGAAATACACAAGGGATGACAGGGGCTTATCAGATAAGCTAAATTTAAAATGCCTGATAATTTAAATGAGAAATTCTGTTTGAAGATCTATCCTGGGAACTGCTCCAATTCCCATATTACTTGACTGCTTCCCTGTAATCGCTCTGATTCTTTCTCTCCTTCTGATATTCTAACTTTCTGTGCACAATCCATGATTCCTTCTACTTCACAGTGACACAAGATGCTTTTCTTCGCTGTGTCCTTCAACATTAAAAAATAAAATGAAAAGGAAATGATTGGTTATTGCTTGTTTTGAAGAATTGGTAGCTGGACAATAAAAGTACAGTTGAAGGGAGGAACCAATTGTCCTGGTGAATCAAATCATGAGATTTTCCTGTGGGTATCATAATCATGATGAGATCAGATACTCATGTCACATGTGACAAAACATTGGACCAGCATAGGATGCTGTGTATAAGCATCCTCGTCTCTACTCTTCAGGATCCATGCAAATCCTAAATTTCACCATTTACTGAAGTAATAGCTGAAATCGCTATCATCATAATGATACTAAAAAGAAACATACTTCTCATGAGTTTCAATGTTGATACAGGTATGACAGACTTGGGAGGAGGTGAGGTATCATTAAAAAGATGTATTCAGATGTCTCCCTAGACAATCATTTATTGGACACATTTTGAGAAAGTAGATAGTTACTCTGGACCCCAATTGAATCCTTTCTTACAAACTAAATGACAGTAAATGAAACAAATACTCTGGGAGTTCTCAGAACACTACCTCCACATAAATATCTTTTGTCTTAACAATCTTAATCACTGTAAAATTCAGTAGGAAAAGTAAACAGAGTTTCATCATATTTTTTTAAAAGCTACATAAGTAATAATGATAGGAAAACATTTTAATATGAGGAGAGAATTCTAGCTTTCAGATTGTGCCTAATCACAAGATGAATTTGAAGGGTGTAATGAGAATTAGCATGAACTGAATTCAAACCAAGAGTGACAATCACTGTGTGATCTTGGAATCAGGAATGACAATCACTGTGTGATCTTGAAATTTTTACTTAACAATTCTGAGCTCTCTGTTGCCTTCACATGTCTATTAACTTACTGTGGTGATTAAATGTGAGAAGTAATTGATATAACATGTAGCTTACTCTCTGGCACAAGATTACAGTTTTAACAAGTATTAGTTTCCTAGACTTTTATATAAGTATTGGATACTATTAACTCAATATGAAAAGAATTGACTCACCAAAATTAATCATATAGCAATTGAAACAATTTCCCTACTGCTTTTTAAATATTTTACCTATAGTTTTCAAATCAATACTAAGAGAAATATTTAATTTATGACAGCCCAGTGGTGTAAAATTTATTATGTGGACTATGTAACTATGTCAGTAACCATGTTACATATTTGAGATTCATTATAATGAGGAAATACAGGAAAACATTCTATGTATGTGTTTTATATGTATATATATATATATATATATACTATTATATATGATATATTATGACATATTATATATTATGATGTATATTCTATATCATATATAGATAAATCACAGAACATTGAAACATTCTCTACACTTATAAAAGATAGAACAGGGCATTTCATTGTGGGTGGTAACTTAAGGTTTTTAGAGCTGTGATGAGAGTGGATGACCAAAGCAAGTTCAGGAGGAAAGAGATAATTTGGCCTACTGTAGCTGAAGTTTTCCTGTGTCCTACTTGGTCCAAAGCCACTCAGACCCACAGAAGCTTATATTAATTAAAACTGTTTGGCCATTAGCTCAGACCTACCACTGACTAGCTCTTGAATTTACACTCGGCCCATTTCTGTTAATTTATATGTCACCACATGTTCCGTGGCTTTACCTGTGTGCCGTTACATGCTGCTCCCTGGATGGATGGCTGGCGTCTACAGACTCAGCCTTCCACTTTCCAGAATTCTCCTTGTCTGCTTATCCCGCCTATACTTCTTGCCTGGCGACTGGCCAATCAGCATTTTATTTATCAGCCAGTCAGAGCAACACATTCATAGCATACAGAGCAACATCACCCATCAGCCTACATGTCCACATCACTGTTGATCGCTGAAAGAAGTTTGAACAGGAACTCAAACAGGGCAGGAGCTGGGAGGCTGTAACTGATGCAGAGGCTATCAAGAAGTACTGCTTACTGTTTAATCACTTGCTCCTCCTGGATTATTCAACCTGCTTTCCTACAGAACTCAGGATACCAGCCCAGGGATGGCACCACCCACAATGGGCTGGATCCTCTCCCACTGACCACCAATTAAGAAGATAACCTACACTCTTACCTACAATAAAATCTGAGAGGTATAGTCTCAACAGAGTCTCCCTCATCTATGATGACTGTAGCTTGTGTCATATTGACATGAAACTAGCCAGCGCAGGCGGGATGGAGCTGAACAATGATCACGTAGGATTAAGCACAGGCAAAAATCTGTCCATCTTCCAGTGTTTCATCTAACATTCCTCTCTATTAGCTATTCTGAATGCTGACTTTGACTCGGTCCTCCTGGCTACACTGAAACAGCCGGGACATGCATTGTACCTTCCAAATTGTGAAATTTAGAATACTGAGAAGGAACAAATGTATATGTCAGGTAAAACTTCAGCCAAACAAGTAATTTGTTCATTTATTACTCTCTTAACTTCAGTGTGACGTTACCTCTAACACAAATGTATGCTTAGGTCTAGGAAAAAGGTAAAGACCAAGGAATGACAAGTTGTGGGAGTATGTGTATGTGGTACAAATTTTAGTATAAGAAATTTGAGACATTATGGGAGGTAGGACTACAGTTAGGGAATACATTAGGCAAAAAGGGGGAATCAGGGAGTAGTAAATGGGGGAAGAAGAGGGGAGCCGGGAAAGCTACAAATACGTTTAAAAATGACATGATGAAACCTAATATGTTGTAATGCAATCCTAAAATCTTAATAAAATCAAATAAATGAATGAAACATTCAGACCTAACACTTGAATGATGGAAACAAAACTAGTCATCATAAGTGGTTTTTCATCGAAGATAACTTTCTGCTTTATGCTTGTGTTTATGTAGTCCTCCAGATGCATGTCCTGACAGTTCTTTCACTTCAGGGAGACATGTTCAGCTTTACTTTTGATAATGCAGAAGCTAGAAGAAGAAAGTATGAGTGGCCGGGAGACAGGAGTTTTGACTTGTGAGTCCAAAACCTCAAGAAAAATACAGGCCTCCTTATCTAGATACCATAATTGAAAGGTCGACATCAACTCTCACACTTCCTTCTTAATACATGAAGATTTTTCTCATAAATGAACTGAGGTTTAATTTATTGATGTTATATACTTTTTAGAATGCCTTACTGTAGAAAAGAACCGAGAATTTATGAGTTTGGAGATAAAAATCAGAAAGTGCTGATCTGGCAATTTGGTAACAGGAGAGAGAAGGTGAATGTCTTTCAAAGTACTTGTATGATAGATTCTGTTTTGTAATGATTTTAGTAGTATGTTCAATAGTTCTAAGATTTCAGAGGATACTTTAAAACTTGTCAAATGCTTTCTCACACTAACCACACCCATATGATTGTCACATACCTGCATTTCCTAAAACATAGGAAAATGAATTGTATCAATAGGATGAGCACATGATTTAACAAGTAAACAAATTAAAATTTTTTTCTGAAAATTGCACACCCAGATGTTTGAAAAAATAGAATAGGAAATTAATCTGACTTTTAATCAACAATATCTGTCTATAATTATATTAACCTTTTCCTATTAATAAATGAAGGGCTTTGGACACTGTGTTAGAGAGTCTCTTACTGTATTTAATTTCTTTTTTCTTCCTATCCTTACATCATTAATTTGACACATATTTGGTATCTGCTGGTATTCCAGAGTTATGTCTGTGGAACTTGCCTCTCTTCCTATGTACTTTATACAGAACAGGCATTTCCAAGGTCTGTTAGTTGATGTGATTTTGTTTGTCATCTCAAAAAGGAAACTCAAACTACATACAAGCATACTCGTGCTTCTGTTTTCTTTTCAGGTTGGCCATTTGCTCAGGGTTACTGATATTCATGAAATACATGTCACTCTCGGTCTCATCCTGAAGATTGCTGGATCGTGTTGGTTGTTGCATATGTGGATAGGCTGTCTGTTAATGCTCTCCGGGGAATCTGGCTTCTGCCCCCAAGATTGCAGCATGGTTCTTTTAGGTTTTGTCTTGGTCTCATTGCCTCAACTGATTTCAAATGACTTGCATAAAGTAAGTGTTTACCCTTCCTAGTCCCTCTGAAGAATAGATTGGAAAATATAAATGTCACAAATGGAGTTTAGTAGAGATGCTAAAATGAACTTCTACATTCCTATAATGTTGAAGTCACACAGTTAATAGGTGCTTGAATTACATTAGCAATGATTGAAAGACCAGACATAACAGAATCTTTGATATAATATGGGCTTGGGGGGGGGGAATAGTTATTGGGTTCTAGTTTGGTGTCTACTGTACAGTCATTTTGTCTTCCTCTACTCTCAGTTTATTCTTGAAATTGAAAAGCTTCCCTTGCATCTAAATTAATGTAAAACAACAGCCCAAAATATCTCCTCAAAGTGTATGTTTATTCTTATTCCTCATAGAATAAACAGAATTCTGTGATGCCATTTCCCCTTTAAAAACTGACTTTATCCCTGTTTTCCTGTCTTTACCATGTTTTCCTCCCATCAAAGGAAAATGGAAGTAATATGTCTGTGTGAGTGTGTCTGTGTGTCTGATATTAGGCATTTTCATCTAGCAAGGTCTGTAAGACACACAACTCCATGCAACAAGGCTGAGATGAAAAAACGTGTTCTATAACATTCAGAGTCGTGCATACAATTTAAGCACCTTGACAAATGTCTCTTTTCTTCAGCTCAGAATGTTAATGTCTGTGTTTTATAGCATTCTTCAAGAAGAAAATGACTCTGTATATTTAGGTGACTCCTCTTTGTTCTTTGCTTCCTCTTTGCCTTCTTTCCCCTCCTTACTCCCTCCCCTTCCCTCCTACCCCACATGCCCTTTTTTTTCTTTTCATTTTACTTTTGTTATCCTCGGGGTTGATTTAAAGACTTTTTATAATAACTGAGTGCCTAAATATTACTGAAATATTTAAAATTTGGAGTCACAGTCGATCCTGACATGCTTAAAATAGAACGCCAGAAGCTATTTTAAACCCACTCTGTTTCTCTTCCTTCCCATTGGAAGACTTTATCATTCATCTTTGTCTTGTTACAGGAGCATATTACTATGGTAGACTTATTTCTGAAAAGATTCCCTTGAATTTAAATGTCAGTTACCACACTCACATTGCTTAAGTGGATTTCAACATAGCATCATTATTATGAACAATATTTTTAAGTGATTATAATGTATGTGAAAAAACTCTATAATAAAATTCATTAATTTATGTGCTGTTTAAAATTAATATAACGTATTGACATAAAATTAGCATATATGTTTTACATGTATGTATGTACAAGTATATGGACACCTTTGAATATTTTATTACATCTTACCTTTTTATTCATTTCCCTGATATTTAAACTACTACTTGTACCATTTGAATAAGACTATTTATTATGATTAGCAACTTTCATTATTTTAGAAAGGATAATTTTATTGCTGTAATTAATTACACCAGAATTCATATATATGTTATTGATCTGTATTTTTGGGGGTTATCTTTCAAATTATACAGTCCATTTTCTCCTTGAAGAGGATTCCACCTCTTGTAAAGTATGTCTGGCTCTACAGAAGACAAACTCCTTCCACGAAAACAGAAATGAATCTTCTGGCATTGTGATCCTTATTCTCTTCTGGATTACCAAATCAATTCCATAGTTAACTTATATGACAAATAACCAGTATGCTTTATCGACAGCAAAAATAATTTTCTATATATTCAGATATATGGAATGCTTTACTTACGTCCATGCAACATAAATGGATCTAATGCCAAAATTAAACCATGAATGAATATGTGATGAGTGGTAAACCTACATGAGGAATGTTTAATTCAAAGTCTTAATCTGTGGATACAAACAGGAATGTGACTATACTTAACCCAGAGAATGGAACAGTCTTCTCTTTTTCTATATTCATCTTTTTTAGAAGCTTTGGAGTTATTTGTTTGTTATAGTTAGTGTACAGAAAATTGTTTTATTGTGGCAATGTCACACATTCTTCTGTTTGTTTGTTCCTCCTGTCTCTGTGACCTGCTTCCCTTGTACCTTGCACAAAAGCTGTCCCCTTCCCCCATGCATTTCACAATATATTACTTAATGTCTTTCCTTCATTGAAACCTTTCCCCCTCTCTATGGCATCTTCTCTAGTTTCATGAATTACATGCATACTCAAAACCACATATATACACAGATATAAAAACTAACTTCTAGGATTCACATATAAAAGAAAACATCCAATTATCATCTATCCGAGTGTCAGTTACTTTATTTAATATCATGATTTCCAGAACCATACATTTTCTTGAAAATTTCATAATTTTGCTTTTCTTTACAGATGAAATTCTAGTGTGTCTAATTACCTACCACGTTTTTATTATACATTCAGTTGTTAGTGGGCATGTAGGGTGATTCATTTCTTGCTATTATGATTAGAGCATCAGTGACTATAAAGCTTGGGGTAGGTTTTGCAGAATGATTTCAGGTATCCAGTCACTGCATTCCCATGCAGTGTTTCTTGTCTGCCTTATTCTGTCGGGATCACAGGGCATGGAACCATCCCTGCTGATATCTGACATAGTGAAACTTGCATGATGCCACTATTCTGATGTGTACAGTTTTTGTTCTGTGGGAATATGACAGGAGGTAGACACTAAAATTGGAGTCAGACAACACAAAGCTAAATAAAACAAAACAAACTAAAAACTTGTACAATTATTAAGGGAAAAGTGAGTATATCTTAGTTGGCATGCTGAATAATCTTAATCTAGTACTAAAGAAGTCAAGCATCTCCTAGTCCCACAGTGTCAAAGTCTGTATATAAAGTCCTATACACCATTTCATTGATTTTGTTCATTTATATTATGCTGAAAAAACATGTGGCAGAGGCTTCTTCACCGTAGCTCTACAGATGATTGCATTCATGTCAAAATGAATCCCAGTACTATAGCCTCCAGAAAAGTGAGAAATGATTTTTACTTGCTTGAAAACCACCCATTCTATAATATATCGCTGTGTGCCTTAAGTGCAATATGCTACAATGTCTACAAATTTTCTTAGCATATTAGCAGGTTAAGGACGTCTAAAATAAAACAGAAGTTTTCCAGAATTAAAATGTGTAATGAAGTTAAAAACAAGATGTTTAATCTTCTTTAGTATGCTGAGTATGAGCTTTTACTGTACAGATATATAATTGTATATGTTGTTTATATAAAACATTTTAAAGAAGATATGATGAGGGTTGAGGAGGTGCCTCAGTTGATGTAATGTTTACCATGCAAGCATGAAGTAATCTCAGTTTGAATATCTGCATGCCTGTGAAAAAGAGGGATGCAGCAGTGTGGGCCTGGAAGCTTATCACTCAGAAGGTGAAGCAAGAAAATTCCTTGGGCTTGTGTGATAGTGAGTATAGTTGAGTTTTGAGCTCCAGGTTCAGTGAGAGACCCTCTCTAAAAATAAGGTGAAGGGCTGTTGAGAAAGACCCATGACATCAATATCTGTCCTCCACATGGAAGCATATACAGATGTACAGACAAAGGTGCATTGACTAACATATTTATACTACAGAACACATGATGGTGCTTACTATTACTGTGAGATGAAGATATGTCATTGGGATTGTCATTTAGAAAGCTACAGTGTTTGATCTGTGTTTCTTTGTGGTATGTTTTCAACCATAAATGTACATATTAAGAAATTTATTCTTGTGCTCATTTATCTGTATTTGGCTCTAGTTTGATTCACTGAATAGAGTTCAATGTGTCAGAATAGCAGCATTAGTTTATTAGTTTTAAATGGACTAGATAAATCAGGCAAACCATCCTGATGGAAAATACTCCTATTTATATGTAAATATATGCAACTATTAATATCCTTAACCAAAGATTCTTTCAAAAAATTACTTCTTCCTTTTTTGTGTTTTATTTGCAATGGAATTAAACTCAAATTTTTGCGATGCTATTAAGGGGAGAAATTACATCAATTTTATTACTCTTTTGACTTGCTTTTATGTCTTTTAAGTATCTATTTTGCTGCATCTAAATTTTCTTTTGGTCTTGGTTCCATAGTATGAATTCAAACAAGTACAGAACTTCATAAATCTTAATGACATCCCAATGTTCAATCTGCTGCTGATGTACAAATTGAAACCTGAATCAGAGATAATATTTTGAAAACTCCTGCCTCAGTGAATTTTACATTCAGAAGTACCATAGATGCACGCATATTTGTAGAACTCTGTGAACAACATGGTTTTGTAGTTTTTACTTTAATTAATGAATTGACAATGGATCTGGCTCAATTTTCATTGTCTTTTGCATGTGTTGTTGCATGTGTGCATAGATAATCCACACACAAATTTATATATCAAGAAATTTATTTCTAAATACTGATCTGTAGTTTAACCAAGGAAATTAATTCCATTGACAGCCAACATTTATATATAGCCCCCATTATTGTACTCATATGTAATAGTATATTTATGACCTCCATGTCATAATTCTGATTACTAGCTAATTAAGTGATAGTTCTGGCATGTAGCATTAAAAAGCTTCATTCATAGGATCAAGACCATACAGCATATAAGAGATGGGTATTTGATTATAGCAAGGTGTTGTTTGTTTCTAGCCTGTGATTGAAGCTACATTGTTCCTAAGACTCGCAGGGAACTTATATTTGTATAATCAACTGGCTACAACTCAGGCACTATCATGCCATGTGACAGCATGTTTTTCCTCAGTACAGTAGTCCACTGTGTCCCCCTCCCATTTATTTCCAATGCCATCTTTCATTTGCCCACTCTCTCACACACCTTAAGAAATGTTCCTTGCCATTTTATGAATGCAATCTTACAATCCAAACATTCAAATTATAGAGAGTCTAAATTGCATCCTCTTATCTCATTTTTTTTTTTGCTGAAAAAAGATTCTTCTTTTATACAATACATCCCAACCAGATCCCCCTCTCTCCACTCAACCAAGCTCCCTTCTCAACTCCCCTCTCCCCTAGATCTACTCTCCCTCCTTTTCCCTTCAGAAAACAGCAGGCTTCCAAGAGACAACAAAACGTGACAAAAGAAGATACAATAAGTTAGCGCAAAAGTTCTTATATCAAGGATGGACAAGGCAATTAAATAGGAGGAAAAGGGCAGATTGTGGTACTTAGGCATTGTGTCAAGTTGATGACATGAACGATTGAAGTCAAGTTTGACCTATGTTCTTGAATCCTTATCCATCCCTAACCTTTGTATTACCACAGATAGTTCAGTGACATTTATTCCTCCATTATTTTCATATACTTTTGAAAATTATATTTATTTGCATATAGAAAATTTCAGTTTTTGTTGACTATTGATAAACTGATAAGTAATTTTGCTTTCTCAACTTTAAAAAATGCTGACGATTGCTTATAATGAATATATTATATAAAAACATAACACATCTTTGTGTTTTACAGAAACATTAATGTAATGTCTATTACAGTAGTTGCTTTAGGAAGCATGATAATTTGGGTTTGAGTCCTTCAATTTTGTTACAGAAATAATTTTCAAGTCCTTGTTTCAGAGGTTGTGAGGATGTTGACAACGCCTTCCTTACTCTTTCATCTCAATTTTTCAGGTCATTTCTGTCTATTCATTGCCATTTTTTTAAAACACTGAAGTTATTTCTGTGTTCAGAAACTCAGGCAATGAATGTAAAGAATGCTGCAGCAGGGAATTAATAATTATTACTTAAACTCAATTATATTAAAATTTAGGTTCCCAATCTCAGAAATTTCACTGATCCCAAGTTGTTAATGAATCCAAGCAAACCCAAGAAACTTAAGAATGCTCTTCCTTGATGTCTAGTGATTACCCTCATTCAGATATTTTGTAGCCGAGTGAAAAACTTTTGTTATTTAAAAAGTGTTTGATTTTATGGCTTTTAATAATAGTCATTTTGAAGCACTGAATTAGTCTCAGATGCTTAACTATACCAATGGAAAATAATTCACTACATCAAAAGACTTTTACACTATGTTTTCTGGAAAAAATGTTTCTGAGGAAAATAAAATAAAATTTTGATGAGATGTTGGCTTTTTGTTACATTAAGGAATTTGCAATGCATCTATTTCCTCATTGTAACACACTCAGAGAAGCATTGATTAAACTTTTGATTAGGTTAGAATGTAAAAGTATTTAACTAAAGACCTTTCCCACCTTCAAATTACTTGAACAACATGTGTTTTGTGCATGTGTATAAATAGCATTTGTGATCTTCAGGGATTCTTTCCTGGGAGAATGTGGGAGTTGATTTGGTAACTGTGACATTTTTGGCACTGTGGACACCTCTTTCATTCCATCCTGCCTCCCCCTCTTCTTGTCTAGTACCAAGATAGCTATGTAAGGGCTAGAGAGATTGTTCAGAGTTTGTGAACTATTGCTGCTCTCAAAGAGGACATGGGTTGCACCCATATCAGAGAATTCACACCGTACTGTACCTCATTTCGGATGATACAATACCATCTCCTGGGCTCCATGGGCACTGCATTCACTTGATGCACACACAGACACATTGTGTGTGTGTGTGTGTGTGTGTGTGTGTGTGTGTGTGTGTGTGTGGTGTGAAGGTACTTTTGAAAATGATGAGTCGGGAAAGCATGTTAGGTTCTCAAAAGTACAATCAGTCTTAACATTTTAATGTCTTTCAAGGTGTTTGTTGGCATGACATAAATAATGTAATTGTGGATTTAATGTCTAAATAAATTTAATAATCAAGAAAGTTTACCCAGCAAAAATGATTAAATTTACCTTA
>CABHPP010106648.1:0-14120 GCA_902168425.1 Peromyscus attwateri
GTTCCAGGACAGCCAGGGCTGCACAGAGAAATCCTGTCTCAGAAAACCAAAAAACAAAAAAAAAAAAAGGAAGAACAAGAAGACATGAAAAAGGAACCGGTCCAGTCAGTTCCTAAGTTTTCTAATCTATATTTAGCAGTTAACTCTTACTCTCGTACCCCACACCCCACCTCCTTCCGTCGGGGCAGGGGATGCATCAGGATCTCTGTAGCTGGCCTGAACCCTCCTCCCTCTGCCTCTGAGTGCTGGATTACAGGTTTGAGCCACCATGTCCAGCAGTTCTTTCACCTTGAGTCTTTTAAGAGTCTAATCTAAATAGTTTCAGCTCTTAAGTCCTTTTACACGACTTCTGAATCAGTTCTTTGGCTAGTTTCAGCTCTTAAATCCTTTTACACGACTTCTGAATCAGTTCTTTGGCTTTGGTATTATAATGGGTTAAAACTAAATAATTCCAGAGTCTACTGAATGAATATTGTAATGAACCTTTTCTGTAGGTATTGGGAAGATGTTTATACAGACCGGTTAGAGCATTAAGTTCTTTGCCCGATAAAAAAAAGGAATTTTTACAGACTGGACCAGACCTTCAAGATTTTGTATCTGGTGATCTTGCGGACAAGAGCACCTGGGATGAATATAAAGGCAACTTAAAGCGCCAGAAAGGAGAAAGGTAATAGAATATGAAGATATCATTTTAGTATTTCACTCTTGGGAGTTTGTGCCGTTTTTAATCAAGCCCCGTGGTAGATTTTAAATTTCAGACACGTTAAACTTACCCAAAGTTACTAGAAATGATAGCAGATAGATACCCAGCATCTAATTGGAAAAGTTTTCCTCTTGGTAATTATTGATTTATTTTATTCGGTTTTTCAAAACAGGGTTTCTTGTATACTCCTGACTGATCTGGAATTCACTCTGTAAACCAGGCTGGCCTCAAACTCAGAGATTCCCCTGCCTCTCTGCCTCCCAAGGACTGGGATAAAAGTCGTGTGCCACCACTGGTTGTCTTACTTATTGATTTATACCTTTATATAATTTTAATTGTTATTGGACATTGATTATCTAACTTTTTTTTTTTTTTTTGAGAAAGGGTCTCACTGTGGAACCCTGGCTGACCTGGAAATCACTATGTAGGCCAGGCTGGCCTTGTACTCACAGAGATCTGCCTGCCTTTGCATCCCAAGTGCTGGGATTAAAAGCCTGCGCCACCATGCCTGGCCCTTCCTTTTCTGAGAAAGTTTACATAGAGCCTACGGTTACTCTATCTTTATTGTTTTTTAGTGATGAAAGGGTTGCCTGGCATGCAGAAGGCTCAGTGTTCGATTCCTATCACCACAATAAACAGAAATAGTAAGAGAAGTATGGTGAGGGTTGGGTGAACAGGGTCGTTTTCAAAAATACTTATCAAACAACTTCTAGACCACAAGTGAATACAGTCAAGGGAAAACAAGGATATAGTCTCATTCCAGATTTTAGATCTATCTCTTGCTGTTGTTTTCGGTTTGTCATTTTCTGGTTTATGTAGCCTGGGCTGGCCTTGCCTTGAACTCACTATGTAGTTAAATTTGACCTTGAACTCCCCATCCTCCTACCTCCATGGTTTAAATTTTAGCATCACAGACATGAACCACCACAACTAGGAAGTTATGTCCCTTAATGACTAGAATCTAGAATGCAGGGTAGATAGTGTGCAGTTGGGCTCCTGCCTTGTTTGGAGTTACTGTAGTAATTTGTAGTATGTTGTGGAATGTTATTTTAACTGGGCAAAGATGTGTTACATTTGTTTCTGCTGTGGAATATTTAACTATGTGAAGGTGTATTACATTTGTTTCTGCTGCCTTTGTTAATGATGTAAAGGTGTGTTACATTTGTTTCACCTTGCCTGCCTAAAGTGCCTAAGATTGGTCTGATAAAAAGCTGAGGACCAGTAGCTAAGCTGGAGAGGAATAGGAGGGGCTGGTGGACAGAGAGAATAAGGAGGAGGAGGAATCTAGCCTCAGGAGAGAAGAGAGGAGGAGAGAACAAGGGAGAAAGAGAGGGGCACGCCCGGGGCTAGAAGTCAGGCAGCTGCCAGCTAGACATGAGAAGCAGTGTAAGTAAGGTACGCAGAAGGAAAGAAAGGTCAGAAAGCCCCGAGGCAAAACAGAGATAAAGAGAGACAGATTAAATAAGAGCTAAGAGAAGGCCAGGCATTCACAAGTAATAATAAGTCTCTGTGTCATGATTTGGAAGCTGGTTGGTGGCCCAAAAGAGAAAGCCTGGTACAGTAGTATGCATAGGGAAGGACACCCTCAGAGACGTAGCCGTCCTTTAGTTAGAATAGTGTAGCAACGCACCTGTGCATAAGGTAGCTCTAAGCATAGCACCCCCTTAGACTCCATTATCAGTGTTTCCTAAAGCAGCTTGAGCAGACCTGAGTTTGAGTCTTGGTTCTTATTCCTGGGATGGAATTGAGTTAGTCCAGGAATACGGAAAAGGCTGTACTGGGGAACTGCTGGAGCTAAGCTCTGTGTCTTCCAGGGTTGGTAATAGACAGTTCTTTTTGGCTTTCCCTAGGTTAAGACTACCTCCGTGGTTAAAGACAGAGATACCCATGGGTAAAAATTACAATAAACTGAAAACCACATTGCGGAATTTAAATCTCCACACAGTAAGTGGCCAGTGTATTTCCTCTCTAATTTACCCCAGGGCTGTGCTGTTTCTCCATATTTACAACAAAAAGCTTCTGAGATATGGTCTCATTATTTATCATAGGCTGGCCTGGAGCTCTCTATATAGGCCCGATTGGTCTCAAACTTGTGATTCTCCTGTCTTAGCTTCCTAGGTGCTTGGATTATAAGATAAGTGGTGCCAGACCAGACCAAAAAGAAATGATTAATGAGCATATAAATATTAGCAAGGAGAGTGGGTAAAGATGAAAAGTGAAGTGTAGCTACAGCAATAAAAATGGACATAGAGCTGGACGGGTGCCTCCAGCACTCAGTAGGCAGAGGCAGGTGGATCTCTGTGAGTTTGAGGACAGCCTGGGCTACAGAGTGACTTCCAGGATGGCCAGGGCTACACAGAGAAACCCTGTCTCAGAAAACACAAACAAACAAACAAACAAAGTACATAGACATTTAGGGGCTGAGAGTATAACCCAGTGCTTGCTTAGTGTGTGTGAGAGCACTTTAGTCCCTAGCTTCCCTTTATGTTTTCCTGCAAAAGAAACAGTGATTATATTTCTTCTGAAATACATTGGAAACAATGGGCAGTTTAAATTACCTAATGCTGGCCTGGAGGGATGGCTCAGTGGTTAAGACCATAGGCTGCTTACTCTTCCAGAGGACCCAGGTTCAATTCCTAGCACCCACGTGGCAGCTCACAACCATATCTAACTCCAGTTTTGGGGATCTGACACTCTGCTGGACTCTTTGACACTCTGCATGCGTGTGTGCACAGACATAGATGCAGGCAAAACACCCAAACGTACAAAACGATACTGAAAATAATCGTAAACAAAGCTGAAAATCCCTGTACTTCATTGTTGGTGGGTAGTCTTTTCCGCCTGATGCATTGTTTCCCTTTCCACAGGTCTGTGAGGAAGCCCGATGTCCCAACATTGGAGAGTGTTGGGGAGGTGGAGAGTATGCCACGGCCACAGCCACCATCATGGTAAGACCAGCTCAGGCATGGAATGGGGACGTTTAATGTCCTCCTCCTAAAGATGTGCACTGTGGACATCCAGTGAAATTCTTATTGCATATGAATTTATGAAATTCATTTATAATGAAAATTTATAAAAATTACAAAGAAAAAAGCGACAGAATCCTGTCACCTGTTGTGATTTCACCCTTCTGAATTAATCTGTTATTGGTTCTTCCGTGTATCTGATCATTAAGGCTTTGGTCCCTTAGGGTGTGTGTTGCATTAATGTTTGGAAATACTCTTCCTAATTATTTAACTGTTGTACACTATTTCCTGTCTCATTTATTTAACAAGAATGAGCGGTATTTCCAGTTTCACTCTACTCAGATCTGCACATTCCTCTTCCCACTGAATATATCTGGGGCCCAGCCAGGTGGCTCAGTGGGCGGAGTCACCTGCCGTCAAGCCTGGTGACCTGAGTTCAACCCACAGGACCCACATAGTGGATGGAAAAAACCAGCTCCTGCAAGTTGTCTCTGACGTCCTTGTGTTTACACACACACACACTGAAAACTATCATGAAAAGAGAATATTTTTAAATGGTACTTGTTGATGATTAAGTTTTAAGCATGGCAATACAACAGACATCCTGGCCCTCATTTAGAGCAGAACTTTAGCCTCTCCCAGACTCTACGTTGGGACCCCAGTATTTTATTTATTTGTTTCTCTCTGTTCAAGACAAGGTTTCTCTCTGTAGACAAGGCTGGCCTCAAACTCACAGAGATCTGCCTGCCTTTGCCTCCCAAAGTGCTGGGGTTAAAGGTGTGCACCACCATGCCTGGCTCCCATTGTTTTTATGCTTTATTTTATGTTCAGTTATTCTTGTGTATGTGTCTGTGTAGGTATGTATACATGAGTGCAGGTGCATGTAAAGTCCACTGGGTGAAGGTGCTGGGAGCCGAACTTGGGTCCTCTGAAGAACAACAAATCCTCTTAGGCACTGAGCCATCTCCCATTTTAAATTTTGAGACAGAATCTCACTGTGGGGCCCAGGCTAACCTTGAACTCATGATCTTCCTGCCTCAACTTCTCAAGTGCTTTAAGTTGAAATTGTGTTTATTATTATTATGGTGGTGATGGATTGTGTGTATGTGGAGGTGTGTATAAAGTCAAAGGACAACTTGTGGAGTCTGCTCTCCTTCCCGTCTTTACATGGGGTCTGGGAATCAAACTCAGGTCACTGTACTTGCTGGGCAAGTGAGCCATCTCGCTGCCCTTAAATGATAAAATTGAAAATTGAAAGCTTCCCTCCTAATCCTCTGCTCCCTCCAGTTTCCTTAACACTTACTTGAGTGTATCGATTTCTTTTTCCACATAAATTTGTATTCCTTAACCATCTATTATTTAATTTGGAATGTTACAGATTCCTTCTAAACAGAATCATTCTGTTGGTGTTCTTACCCATTTGTTTTTGGCATTGTATTCCTAAGGGTCATCTGATTTAAATTGTAACATCTCTGTTCCAGTTGATGGGGGACACTTGTACAAGAGGTTGCAGATTTTGTTCTGTGAAGACCGCAAGAAATCCCCCTCCGTTGGACGCCAATGAGCCCTACAATACGGCCAAAGCAATTGCAGAGTGGGGTCTGGATTATGTTGTCCTGACATCGGTGGATCGAGATGGTCAGTAGTGTGCCATTGTGCCATGCTCCAGCTAAGTGTGGCATAGCTTGAACAAGAACTTCTTTTCTTTCTAGATGTGCCTGACGGGGGAGCTGAGCACATTGCCAAGACCGTGGTATGCTTGAAAGAAAGGTACCTGTTGACATTTGTTGTGTGAGTTAAGGGTCTTTTAGACACATGCAAATTCATTCTGAGGTCTATCTTTTTTTCCACTTCCTTCCTTCCTTCCTTCTTTCCTTTCTTCCTTTTTTTTTTTTTTAAAGATTTATTTATTTATTATACATAGTGTTCTGTCTGCATGTGTCCTTGTAGGCCAGAAGAGGGCACCAGATCTCATTACAGGTGGTTGTAAGCTACCATGTGGTTGCTGGGATTTGAACTCAGGACCTTTGGAAGAGCAGTCAGTGCTCTCAACCACTGAGCCATCTCTCCAGCCCCCTTCCTTCCTTCCTTTCTTTCTTTTTTTCTTTTTTGAGACAGAGTCTGTGCAGCCCTGGCTGTCCTGAAACTCACTATATAGACCAGGCTGGCCTTGAACCCCCAGAGAACTACCCAACTCTGCCTCCCAAATGCTGGGATTAAAGGTGGGCCAGCACAACCAGCCCAGCCCTGAGTTTCTAATAAGTTCCCATTTAAGAGTGGATTGTGGTTGAGGATACAGCTTTGTGGTACAGTACTTGCCTAGCATGCCCGAGGCCCTAGGTTTGATGCCTACCCCCTCCCTTCACACACACATAGAATTGAACAGTTAAGAACATTTACTGCTCTTGCAGAAGACCCAGGTTCAGTTCCCAGCTCACATGGTGGCTGACACCATCCTAACTCCACAGGGGTTACTAGCACCCACTTCTGGCCTCTGTGGGCACTAGGCAGATACTCAGTGCACAAACATACACAGGCAAAACACACATAAAGTGAAAATAAATAGATCTTTAGAAAAAATAAAAAACCTAAATGAGGAAAGCACAACCTTGTAAAATACATCTCGATACAGTTTTCATTCATATCCATCTGTCCTGCCAATTTTACTTGTAATCTACATTTTTTAAAAAAAAAGTTTTAATCTCATTAATTCCAAAAGGATTAAAAAGGAGCAAAATTCACCAGATTGGTGGCACATGCCTTTAATCCCAGTGTTCAAGAGCAGAGACGGGGGTCTCTGTGAATTTGAGGCCAGCCTGGTGTACATGATGAACTCCAGGCCATCCAGGGCTGCATAGGGAGACTTTGTCTGTCTCTAAAAACAGAAGGAGCCAAATGATTCTGAAGCTCGGTGCTATTGTAATATCTATCGTAACAACAAATGCTTTCCCACGGATTCCCCTGCTTTTCTGTTTGTTAACAGTTCAGAAACTATTGCAGCTCACACAGTTTCTTTCTAGCCACTAATGTATCTCAGGGGCAACTGTTCAAAAGCCAGTTTCAGAGTTATACACTGGATCTTTCAGCATCTTATGTTCCCAAGGGAACGAGTTGGGGCCTTCCTGCCTGTTCTCAGGGAAGAGCTGTGCTGTGCCTTCCTTTGGGTTTGCAAACAGCTCTGTGACCTAGCTCACACTACAGCGCTTCATTAGATAGACAGGACAGGTAGAAACAGGAAGATTAGTGTTCGCATGGCACTTCATTTAAAAACAAACCGTATGACTCAGCAAGCCTAGAACCAGCTTTTAAAGCTCATAACACTAGTGAGATATTTGCCTAGGGGAGGCGAGGGGCGTAGGGTTTGATTAACTACAAAAGAAATCCAAGTTGAAGCAGATGGCATTTGCGTTCACAGAAGAAATACCCCACTTTGTTTTCTAAACAGTAAAATAATAATAATATTACTTATGTCTTCTATTTTGGTTTCTTTAATCAATTTTACTTTTTTAACCACCTACTCCTGTTAGGTTTAAGCCGGAGTCTACTGATGGCTGCTGCAGGTAGACGGTCTGGTCATGATGTGCACAGTTTACCATGCTGAGGGTTTTCAGACAGTTGCTCACACAGGCCTGCCTTAGCAGGGGTCAGGGGCTGCTGACCTGCTCCCTGTGTCAGTGGTCACTGCTGTTTAGACAACAGTCCTGTCGGTCCTCTCCTTCAGTTCATTGCTCATCTTCTGTCCTTCTAGGAATCCCCAAATCCTCGTGGAGTGCCTCACCCCTGACTTCCGAGGAGATCTGAAAGCAGTAGAGACGGTCGCTCTGTCGGGCTTAGATGTGTACGCACATAACGTAGAAACCGTTCCGGAATTACAGAGGTGATTGCATGTTAATGGGCCCCAGCGTGCTGTGGATCTCACTTGCAGGGGGACTGGGCAGCAGGCTATACAAAGGCAGCTCCTTCCCCGCCTCTCCTGCCTTCCTTTCCTCTCTTGCTCTTCTCTTCTGTCCTTTCTTCATGAGTTAATACAAAAATCAGAAAAGACAGCCACCAAAAGTGAGTGAGCAAGGCCTAGAAAGATGGCTCAGTGGTGAAGAAGAGTCCATGCACTCTCACAGAGAGCTAGAGTTCAGTTCCTGGTGCTCACATTGATGACCTGTCACTCCAGCTCTGGGGTGATCGATGCCTCTGGGCTCCGCTGGCAACTGCACTCATGTGCACACACCCACCCACACACAGGCATACACACATACACATAATTAAAAAGGAAAGTGACTTTAAAAAATGTGCAAACATCACCCATGATGTTTCTGGCCAGTAATGTCAGTTCCTGTCACTTTAGTGCTGTGTTATACCTGTAAATTCATGTGCTAATGTGCTAGGAACTGACAATGTCATCCAGGGGTTGGTTGTTTGATTTTGTTTTTCAAGACAGGGTTTCTTGGTGTAGCCCTGGCTGTCCTGGAACTCACTCTGTAGACCAGGCTGGCCTGGAACTCATCGAGATCCACCTGCCTCTGCCTCCTGAGTGCTGGGATTGAGGGCATGTGCCACCACACAGCTGTGTTTGACGATGTTTTAATGACACACAATGAACATCTTTACTGTGTTCTAAAGCCATGTCATTGCAGAATTGTGACTTTTTTCCAAGAGAATACATCTCAAGTAAAAATGATGTATCAAAAACACCACTGTTTTAAATCTCTTCAAAAGTAGACAGGATGGCCCTTGGTGATGACACTGCCCTGTAATTCTAGTACTTAGAAAGCTGAGGCAGAAGATCAAAAGTTTGGGAATAAGCCTGGGCTATACCCTTTCTAAAAAAATAGCCAGGCCAGTGGTGGTGCACGCCTTTAATCCCAGCACTCAAGAGGCGGAACCAGGCGGATCTCTGTGAGTTCAAGGCCAGCCTGGTCTACAGAGCAAGATCCAGGACAGGCTTCAAAACTATACAGAGAAACCCTGTCTCTAAAAACCAAAAATAAAATAAAATAAAGTAAAAAATAAAAAAGCCAAGAGTAATAGCGCACACCTTTAATCCCAGCCCACAGGAGACAGAAGCAGGTGGATCTCTGCAAGTTTGAGGCCAGCATGTCCTACATTTCAAGATCTAGGCCAGCCAAGACTACATAGTGGAAACTCTGTCTCAAACAAACACCCCACACATAGACTCAAACACAAGAGAGGAGATACTGAGCTTTATTCTTCCTGGTAACTTTAGTGGTTAGGAATTATGAGTGACACTTATTCCACATAACGAGTATATTCGGTTTGAGAAAAGTGAGACGTGTCTTAGCTGCAGACAGATTAATATTTTCATTTAACTTCTCAGGTATTTGGCTGTGGTTTTGTTAGTCACATCCCACTGTTCTGTGTCACAGACCTACAGGAAGTTACAGCGGGTGGTACCACGCACATTGCTCCTGGATTGTTATCACTGCAGAGCACAGCTTGAGGCCAGTGGAGAAAGCCTTTCTGAAAAGTGGGGACTGGCTAGATGGCTGGGGGGAAGGCGCTTTTGCTAAGCCTGGTGACATGAGTCCAGTTCCTGGAACCCACACGGTGGAAGGGAGAGCTAACTAGCAAGAGGCTCTAACATGACCCCCCACGAGTAAATAAACAATAAAAACAGATGTTTGAAGTGTAGTGGCACACAACTGTCACCCCAGTCAGCACACGGGAGGCTGAGGCTGAGGCTGCAACTTCAAGACCAGCACGGCTGGCATGAGTGTCCACAAAGTGTTGGCTTTCTGTACTGTCAACTTTATGGAGGTTGTTTTTTTTAAACTGCTCTTTTTAAACTTACATTTGTGTGTGCGTGTGCATGTGTGTGTATATACACAAACACTCGTGTACAAGTCGGAGGATAAGTTACTGTTTTGTTTGTTTTTTCCTTTTACATGGGTGTGTTACCTGTGCATTGTGTGTGTGTGTGTGTGTGTGTGTGTGTGTGTGTGTGTGTGTGCATTGCCCTGGAAGGTCAGAAGAGGGTGTCAGTCCCCTGGGACTGGAGGTACACAGTTGTTAGCCCCTTGTGGGTGCTGGGAATTGAACCTGAGTCCCCTGGAATAGCAGTCAGTTCTAACCACTGGGCCATCTCTTCAACCCCCTGCCTCTTATTTAAATTAAAACAAAACAAAGCAAAAATACCGAGCGCAAGGCTGCATGAGAATTCAGCAGAGTGCTGGTCTCCCCTTAGCCCTTTGCCTTTCTCCTTTCAGCCTTGGTGGTTTGGCCGTGGTGGGAGGGTCGCCACCCAGGCTGTGGTGATGCCACCAGCAGTGGGTGCCAGTCTGCCTGGTTTCACTTCTGAGACAGTTCCAGTGGAAATCCCAGAATGCTTTTCCTCCGAGCCTGCAGTGTCCTTACTTGCCAGCAGAGGGCAGTCCAACCTGCAGGAAAGAAATGCACATAAAAGTTTCAACCCCAGAAATGTGCAGTCGAGTAGGTTTTGTCCTCAGAGTGGGGTTTGTCTGTCTTCTGTCCAGTCTCTTTTCTCGCTAGAAATCATTATAATTTTGAGTTTCAGAATCCTAATTTTTCATCGTATAAACCGAGTGACTTCTAGTCTGGTTTTCTCTATCCCAGGCTTGAGAGACCTGAAAAGTTGACAGATCTAGGAAGCCAGTGAGGCCTCATTTTCTCTCCTGCATTAATTACCTCTGTGCACATATGTACATTGACACATATGCTCACTAACTGTGGGTCATGTATTCTAGAGCAGTGGTTCCCAACCTTCCTAATGCTGGGACCCTTTAATACAGTTCCTCATGCTGTGGTGACCCCCAACCATAAAGTTATTTTCACTGCTACTTCATAACTGTCATTTTGCTACTGTTAGGAATCATAATTACATATCTGTGTTTTCCAGTGATCTTAGGCTACCTCTGTGAAAGGTTGAGAACACTGTTCTAGAATGTGCTTTCTGATCTTCCAGCTTACATAACAATGTATTTGGTTGCACTTGTTTCGTCACTGAGAGCTGCCCCGGTTTTCCAGGAAAGTTCGTGATCCCCGGGCCAATTTTGACCAGTCTCTTCGTGTATTGAAACATGTCAAGAAAGTTCAGCCTGACATTGTTTCCAAAACATCAATAATGCTGGGCCTAGGTGAGACGGATGAGCAAGTCCACGCCACGATGAAAGGTAAAGAAGCTGAAAACCAGACACCCCTTCCCATTTCCATGGTAGCAGGAACTCCACTTTAAAGAGCCTGTTAAATGTCTGCTTCCTCCATGGTCTGGGCGCAGGTGACAGTAGGGACAAAGTGTCTGGAGCTGAGGTGGAGGCAGTGGGAGCACTCTGGCTCCCGTGTCCAGAACAAAAGAAAGGACGTGGTCGCAGATAGCAGCATGCACAGGGAAAGCAGCTCTCCTTGAGCGTCATGGAATGGTGTGCATGGTGCCTACAATGGGATTTTTAGCCCTCCTTGTCCTCGCCTAGTCCAGTGAGGACGGGGTTTCATTCTGTCATTGGATGGTTTTGAGAGCCAGTTAGGTGCCGGGTACTGTGGATGGGATTCTGAAGGCTGTGGCTTTAGCTTTAGCAGAGCGCCTGCCTACCAAGACAACTGAAAAGGAAAGACTGATATGTCACAGGTCAAGTCACGCTCCGAGAACACATCTGCTCACCAAGGCAGAGCCCAGGACAGTGTGTTCAGCTCATGTGAATGTTTTCACTTTAGGATAATTGTTCCTTCACCTTTTTTTTTTTTTTAAGGCAGAGGTGGAGTTTATTAAGAAAAAGATTTTAGGGCTGGAGAGATGGATCAGCTGTTAAAGGTTAGGCTTACAACCAAATATATAAGAGTTCGGTTCCCAGCACCCATGGTTACCTCTTCAGCCACCAAAAAGGAAAAAAAAAAAAGAAAAGAAAAGATTTTAACGTAGACTTAACATGGGGATTAATAGAGACACACTAAAGGAAAGGATCCAGTGCAGCCAGGCATGGCTGTGGCTTCTCGAGGGTCCCCTCCCTCACCTCTTATGCCTGACAGACTTCCCACTCTAAAACCCTCTCCTATTTTAGCCTTGGTTTGACAACACTTAGTGTATTTGTCTTTTTTTTTTTTTAATGTATTTTTGTTGTTTCTCTCTGTAGCCCTGGCTGTCCTGGAACTCACTCTGTAGACCAGGCTGGCCTCGAACTCGGAGATCCGCCTGCCTCTGCCTGCCGAGTGCTGAAACTAAAGGCATGCACCATCACATCCAGCCTTGCATTTTCTGTCTCTCTCCCAGTGTCACACTACTGTGGTGATTATTCCTGTGTTTCCAATTCTCACAGAATCGGTGGCTCATAGTGTTTTTGAATGAATGGGTTTTCTCCTGTCCGTATTGCCTGTGATGTAGTTACAGCACAGTGTGGAAGAACCCCCCCAGAACCTGTGCTCAGATCTATAGCTGTAACTGAAACACCTGCTGGTAGAACCCTGCCTCTTTCCCTTTCAGCGCTCCGTGCAGCCGACGTGGACTGTTTAACTCTAGGACAGTATATGCAGCCAACGAAGCGCCACCTTAAGGTACAAGTGTCTTGAGTTGCCAACTCTTTTCTTAGTAAGTCTTCATTGTCCACAGGTACAAATAAGAAACGGTTAGGTTTTTAGTATAATGTTCCGTGTGTACATATAAATTTCCATCTTCCTGCCCACATAAAGCAGTGGCAGTGGTACTCACTGCTACCCAATTGTTCAAGCTACGTGAGCATACAGAAAAAGTGAAAAGGTAGGAGCTGTGTTACTGACATTCGGTGGTCCTGCGACTCGGTTAGAGATGCCTGGAAGACTAAGCTGAAGTAAACAAAGGAAGGCAGCTTTCTGTTTCTCTAAAGGAGTGTTGATTTACTCGAGAAAATCGTGCTGAGTATTATCATGTGCCAGGAGCACTTGTGGGCTGTTGCTCAGGGGTAGAGCACTTGCCTAGCATATGGGAGAGGGCCTACCAGACAGACAGACAGACAAACAAAAATAAAACATGTGCCAGGGGCAGTGTTAAACATGAGATGCAAGATGAATTAGTCTTGTCCTCAGACATCTTATAAGGGGGACTTGGAGTGGCATTAAAGACTGAGTTCAAGCCGCAGAACCCACGTTTTCTTTTACCCAGACATGGTAGACTGCTTATAATCCTGGCTGGGGCTCGATGGCCAGCTGGCCTAACCTACTTAAGAGTTACAGGCCACTGAGCAAAAGAAGGTAGAAAATGCCTGAGAAATGACTTCCAAGGTTGTCTCTGGCCTGTCCACATGTACATGAGCACCCACAAAAATGTTCATGCACGCACACAGAATCTTACAGGATTCTTGTTCTACTATTAATAAATGAGAGAAAAACATATATCGTCTCTGTACTCTGGTTTTCTTTCCCCTTTGGAACAGCTACTGTAGTACAAAGTGATGTTCCCTCCTCTCCAAGTCCCCTGTGGTTATGCTGTGATTGAGTCCAACAACATGTAAATGACCAGAGAGGGAGGGGGCTGGGCAAATGGCGAGCCATTCTGAATACACGGGTGTAGACTATCTAGAGTCAGAATTACTTAGAATTCTGGAATCTGCTCTGAAGAGGTTGTTTCCATCAAGGTTGAAGAATATGTTACTCCTGAGAAGTTCAAATACTGGGAAAAAGTAGGAAATGAGCTTGGATTTCATTATACTGCAAGTGGCCCTTTGGTGCGCTCTTCATATAAAGCAGGTGAGTTTGACTGCTGGGGGTGGTGGTCTTTTTAGATGATTAATTCCCCACAGCTGTGTTCCACCCAAACTACCAATTACAGTAGCTGTGGTTGTCATCGGTCGGGAATAAAAAGAAGTTCTCTTTCCCGGAACATCTTTTACAGCTTTGCCCGATAGGGTCGTATTAAAGCAGCTAGTCCTCAGCCTCATCAGTCTCTTGCACACATCACTTGCTGCTCTTGCTGCTGCAGCTGCAGCCATGTGACAAGAACAGAAGTCATTTGCATAGTCACTTACTGCACGGGTGGCTTCAGTAGCAGATCTTCCAGAAACAGCAGAGCGTGCAGAGCATGTGATAGTGTCCTCTGGACAATGTGTATTCATGCCACAGTGTGCCGGCTGCATCTCCACACTGCCAGTTCCAGATCAGTGTAAGCACCGAAACCCTACAGCGTCACTTCTTACAGCTAATCTTTGCATTTTCCAGGGCCCTTCACATGAAAGAGAAAAACCTGTCAAATCATTTTCCCTCATCAAATTTGAGTGGTTTTACTAACTTAATAGAACGTTTCTTCTTTGGTAGTTAGCTCTTGCTTTGGTCTGTTGACTGAACTGGCTATGAAAATAAAAACATTTTCCACAGGATTAAAAAGTCATGTAGGGCTAGGCGTGTAACTCACTGGTAGAGCTCTTGCCCAGGTGCATGAGGCCCGAGGATGCGTTCTCAGCAGCATGAGAAGAAAGACAGCAGGGAAAAGTCATCTGAGCCAGGCTTGGTGGTATGCC
>CABHPP010106649.1:0-12935 GCA_902168425.1 Peromyscus attwateri
AAATAAATCCAACCAATATTCAAGGGCCTTCTATCTCAGTGAAATTCTAGGGGTTCACTGGGGAAGGGGTATTCAGGCCAAAAGCTATAAAATTATTGAATGAAATCACAGTGCCAATGAGGAGAGACTTCTTTATTAGTTGTCAGTGAGTGAAGCCCAAAGGCCACAGGATTTCCCCTTTGTCTGTCCTTAACTTGTGTTTATGCTCTGTTGGAATTTGTAAGGCATTAGTAGCCTCTTTATGTGTGTGTGTGAGTGTGTGTGTAAAATCATTATTTTTATTTGTCTAAAATTTCATCTAATTCACTTGATTTGGAGGCCATTACTATGTATCTTTTGGTGGAATTGTGTTGTCTTGGTTTTTCATGTTTACTATAGTTTTGCATTAAAGCTTCTTTTATTTTGGGTTAAATCATTGGTTTGCTCTGTGTGTGTGTGTGTGTGTGTCTGTCTGTCTGTGTTTAATCACGTTGCTTTTTTCAAATGAAACTGTTTGCAATTTTCAGGTTGTAGCAGGATTAAAGTTTTGTTTAACTCTGCTCTATAATGTTTGGGCTACCAGACTAAATGGGAAATAGTGTCTGCAAAAATACTCCTATCCATGGGTAGGCCCACTATGAATATACATTAAAATAAACGAGTATCTAGTTAAAAAAAAAAACCAAAAACCCACAAATTTATCATCCCTCAAATTCCATTTTAGAAAGTGGAAGAATATTACTTCTTTTTGCATGTGTGTATCAGTTACATTAGGTATGAATAGAGAGGAAAAGAAAAATAAATAAAGGCAGTGATTATTCCTCTGCTGATGACAAACAGTAGACAGGGAAAAAGTAAACACAAGGGGGCAGTAGGGACATGAGAGGGGAGAGGAGGTAATTTTGTTTAGAAGTAGAGGGATAAGTGAAGAAATATAATCAGATAACCTGAAGCAGTCCCAGCCATTAGGAGACTGAGACCAGAAACTTTAAAAACCAGGCCAGCCTGTGTTCTCGGGGCAAGTCTCTGAAAAGGAAAACAGTACGGGGGGGGGGGGGGGGGGGGAAAAAAAAAAAGGAAGGGAAAAGAGCAGATGAACAGGACACAGCTGGCCTGCTAATTTGGCAGTAGATATTAAATAAGACTTTTATAAATGCTAAGGAGAAAGAGCTGGATGCAGGGGGAGGGGGTCTGAAGTATAAATGTAGGGAGCTGGAGAACTGTCTCTGTCTGTGATGGTTTAGAGTGCGGGACTATTTTTACGAAGTACCCAAATTCTGTATGGGCACCCATGGTCAGCAGCTTGTAACTCCATCTCCGGGGATCCAGTGCCCCCTTCTGGCCTCTATGGGCACCTGCACACATGTGGCAGGCACACAGACAAACATAATTTTTTTTTAAAAAATTAAATTCTTAAAATCTGTGGATGCCATCTAGTCAGCTTGCTGGTTGCAGCCTTGAGTCTCTCAGTTTTCCTTTCTCTTCTCCCGTCTTTCTAAAAGATGGCTTTAAATACCTCTATCTGCCAGCTCTCCAGACCTTGCTCCAAGTCTGCATGTTGACTCACTGCAAGAATCTCTTGTCTGCTCATTGCTTCTTCCCTGGCCTCCTACAACGCCTTCACCACCCAGAGCAGCCTTTCAAATCCAGCCTTCTCCCTTCTTCAAGGCTTCCTTTCTAACATCTACCCTTTCTTTGTGAACTTAGTTCTACCTCCCCAGTCAGGCTGGTGGTCCTGAGAGCAGGAATGATTGCCCTTGAAGTCATCTGTGGAGTTTTCCAGGTTTATGTTTAGTGTCATGGAGCTCCGTTGAGACCTGCCCAACCCTTGCAATTCCTGAAGCATCTTTGATATGTTTTGAACATGTCAAAATGTTCCTTCATTCCCAAAATGTTTTGCTATAGAAATGACTGTGTGAGGTCAATAGTGGTGGAGTGGGTTCAAGAGAAACTTTCAAAAGGGTAAACAGAATGTGTAAATTGTCAGGCACAGAGACCTTGGTGACAACCATCCGAGGGAACATTAGAAGCTGAGCCAAACAGGCATAACTCACATCCGACTTATTCTTTTCTATGCCATTTCTCACGCATACAAATAGAATTTAGCTGACATCTTTGCCTTGTTAAAGAATAGGCTCCTACTTATTTTTAATTCCATGTAAAATATAGTTTCACTCCTTTCATATGTAAAGCTAGAAGTAGAGTTTGGGGATCTCACGGTCAGATTAGACTCCAGGAAAGCTTGTGCTCCGATTTGAGATTTGGCGCCACAGTACACGCTAGAGGATATTTTTTCTGTCATTTAAGCATTAGGAGGCGGGCATGTGACTCACTAGCCAATAAGAAAAGTTGCTTGACTGCCTAAGCCGTCCAATGAGGCTTTCAAATGTTGGGAGAAGGCGGGTCCAGCAGCGGGGATGCCACTTCCCGTCCAGCCATTTTAGGCGTTTGTGTCTTCTCTGGAGAGAGCCCCGCAGGTTGTCCCCCAGTGTTTGTGTCTCATCCACTGATCCCAGGAGCCGCTGGAGAACACCAGGGCACCCGGTGACTGAAAATGGTGCGTACGGCCGGGCGTCCCGGGTGTTGGGAGGAGGCGGTTGCCAGCGGAGGCGACAGTGGGGACGCGGCCTCCCCAGGACTGCGTCTGTGACTCATCGGGCTCCGCTGGGCCGCGCTGCCCGGGTCCCGCTGGGTGGAGCTGGGTCAGCAGGCACAGTCGCGGTCCTGTCCCTTGCTGAGCGCCCAGTGCTGCGGCCATGGCCTCCGTCGGCATCCGGGCACCCGCAGCCTCGCGACTCCGCAGCCTGGGCGGTGGCGGCAGTGTCGTGGTGAGACTCGGGACTCCGGGGTTCGTGTGTGTGTGAGTGTGTGTGTTTAGGGGGGAGGGGGGTGCAGGGTGTGGTGACCTTGGGTCCTGAGCGTGTTGTCAGAAGCAGAGGGACAAGCTGGTGTGTTTCCAGTGCTAGAATTTTTCGGATAATAAACAATTTCCCAAATTATGTCTGTTTCGTTGTTAACAATTAGTCAAGTATGCCCGGTTTTGCTTGCTAGCCAGCCATTGGCAATCACAGGTTCTTATATAACAATCTAAGTACTAACATTAACTGGCGGATAACATGAGCATTTCACATAAAGATGTACAAATGTGCAGGTCACAGAATGGGTAAGAGCTAAAGTGGTTGAGTTTGGAGTCCGTTCTGAAGTAGGAGGCATAGAGCTGAGACAGATGCAAAGAACAATCTGTACGGAACCAAAAATGATGTCCTAGCAGTGCAGGCACAGATGTTAAATGTATATGCAGTGTGCATGAGTAAGTCAATTTAAGTTGGCTGGGTGTCCTGGGCAGAAGAAACCGCACTGGAGCTGGAGTCCAAGGACTGACTCAGGAGTTCTTCCCCGTGGGTAAGGCTCCTGACAGTTGCCTGCCATCCTTTGTCTTGGGCTGGTCCTTCTAGTCTATGGTCCCAGGTGAGGGGGTTACATGCGATATGGCTGACAAGCTGATTTGTGTGGTGTGTCTAATATGATTTGGTATAATTTCAGGTGTCATCATTGATGTTTTCAATTTGTCTCTCCCGGTGTTCTGGCAGATACTGGCTGTTTACTTGTGTAACCAAGCCGTATTGCCTTTCTTTTTTTGGTGGTGGTGGGGGCTCTTATACTTCAACTTGGAGTAACTCTGGTCAAGGTTGTTGCTTAATAAAAATGGAGTCCTTCTAGGCTTGACACTGTTGGAAAGCAGATATTCCCTATGGTATAGAGTATCACTGAGCAGACTGCCCTGGCTTCCTCGCTGTCTCTCCTTCTCAGTGGCACCTGTTTTTCCCATGAGTCTCACAGGTTCCAGGAAAGCTTCCTCTAAATTCCATGACCTGTGTCCGTAAGTCAGTGAATCTTAGCACTGGCAGTAAGCCCTGAATTTCTACCTTCTTCTGATATTCCCAAACTTGTTGGAAAGGGGGAATCCATATCCATGGAAGACTGGAGCTGGGCTCTGTCATAATTGCTAGTGTCCTCAGATCCTCAGATGTTTCTAGACATTGCTTTTTGTTTTAAAATTTTATTTATGAATTATTGTTGTATACACAGTAATAATACATGGTGGTGTGGGGTGTGTGTGTGTGTGTGTGTGTGTGTGTGTGTGTGTGTGTGTATGTATGTATGTCTGTGATATCCTGCATGCTACAACTTGCATTTTGGAGGTCAGAGAACAACTTCATGAAATGCATTCTCTCTTTTATGCGGGTTCCCAGGATTGAGTTCATGTCACCAGGCTCACGCAGCAAGTACCTTTACCTGCTGAGCCACTTTTCCAGTATCTACACATTATTTTAAAAGGCAGAGTCCTGCTAGAGGTAGGCCTTACTGTACATGAACAGAGTTTTGCATTAGGAGAAAACCCTAAGTGTTAGGTCTACGAAGTTCTCCATGGTTACCCTGAACAGGGCTTTTCTAACTCTTAGGGAGGATGGGAGAAAGCAAGTATATACAGAAGTTAACAGAAGGCTCTAGAGTTTGGTGTGGTCATATAAGGTGGCACAATCAGTTCTTATTAGAGCCCTCAATTCTTTTCCTTATACATGCTGGCTGCTTTGTCTAGACTATCAGCTCCTGGCACCCACCTAGACTATACATTCATTAGTCACTTGGGCCAGAGGGGAAGACTGCTGCCGATGAATGCCAACGGGCCTGGACCCAGGCCTGCCCACCCACTCATCTTGCCAGTTTGAGTGGCCGCAAAAGGAATGTAATGTTAGGATCCAGCTATTGCTTAGGAAGTAACATCTCCAGCAGCCTTCCCCTTTTACAGATACTGACTGACATCCACCTTACTTAGACATTGTCTGAATCGCTAGCTAACAAACTTGCTGAGATTTCTCACCTGGAGAAATGAGCTTATATCAAAATGGGTGCTAGTGGCCACACATCCTGCTCCCCATCCCCCTCCACTGGCCCACAGGCTCCTCTGCCTCTCTTGCCTGGTAATCTGAGAGTCTGCAGCCTGGATCCTGCTTTGAAACCAATTCCATCCCCAGAAAGCTGTAAGATCACCTCTTCCAGGCAGGTCCACATTCCTCTCTTTAGAGCTCAGGCCATGCTGTTGCCCTTCTGTCTGCTCCAGAGAACCTCATGGGAACATTCCCAACAAGAACTAAGAAAATGATCAGCTAGAAAACAGACCAGACAGATAATCACCCTGGCCGGGACTGTTTCTGTGTACAACTTGTGTTTTGTCTTAATCCTTTCTCTTTTTTAAATTATTACAATTTTTAAAAATAGAAGTATGTGCCAGATGCCCAAAGCCAGATCTGGAATTATCAAACCCTTTGATTTGTTCTCCCAGAAAGAGCCAGACTGACTTAGAGAGCTGTTCTTTCACTCTCGGTCCTCTGTCTCCAATTGGCATATTGGGACTGCTGGCCAAACTTAATCTGTCATGATTACAAGAGTCAGGATGCTGAGTTTTAAATTTTTTAGTTACATTATGAACTAGGAAATATTTGGACTAATGGACCTAATTTCTTTTGTTACGATTTATTTGTAGTTTATGTGCATTGGTGTTTTGCCAGCCTGTATGTCTGTGTGAGGGTGTCAGACCCCTGGAACAGGAGTTACAGACAGTTGTGAGCTGCCATGTGGGGGCTGGGAATTGAACCTGGGTCTTCGAGAAGAGCAGCCAGTGCTCTTAACCACTGAACCATCTCTCCAGCCTCTGTTTTAATTTATGTGAGCACTTATTTCTTATGAGCCAATTTGTTGTCATACATACAATATAAAAATGTAAGCACAAGTAGACAGGATTTATACTTATATAGCCATACATAGATTTAAATATAAAATATAAAATGTTACAGTATTTATTTAGATTTATCATTTGTCGGTCATAAGCTAAATTGTTCATTTAATTTTTTTCTTTTTTTTGGGGTGTGTGTGTGTGTGTGTGTGTGTGTGTGTGTGTGTGTGTGTGTGAATGTCTACTAAGCACGACTAGATGCTCAAGATGGCTAAAAGAGGATGTCAGATTCTCTTGTGTGTGTGTGTGTGTGTGTGTGTGTGTGTGTGTGTGTGTGTATGTATGTCTACTAAGCATGACTAGATGCTCAAGATGGCTAGAAGAGGGTGTCAGATTCTCTGGAGCTGAAGTTATAGGTGTTTGTGAGTGGGAACCAGACTAGAGTCTTCTGGAAGAACATGAGTAGCCAATTCTTAAGCCTCTGCATATTCTTTTCTATCATTATTAAATGGTGCTTCCAAAATCTGTACTTTTATAGATACAACTTTAAATGTAAGCAACATAGAAAATTTAAGTACTTTTAAAAATGTGTATTTGTTTATTCTTTGAAAATGCCTCACATGTGTTCAATGTATAGATTATATCCATCCCATGATTCCCCCTTACAGTCTCTTTCCAGACCTACTGCACTATACCTGCCTACCAACTTTATGCCCTCTTTAATCCACTGAGTTTAATTAGTGTTTCCAGTATGTTTGTGGGTGTGGGGTCATCCTAGCAGGAACAACATCTCTTAAGAAAACAGATTCTCTCTCCTCCAACAGCAGTTAACCGTCAATAGCTCCTCTGTTAGCCCCTCCCCATTTATTCTGAAAGTTTGACTACTTTGATCTTGTGCTGTTCTTATTCAAGCAACCACAGCTGCTCTGAGTTCATACATGAAAGAGCCCTGTTATATCTAGAAAGCATGATTCCCAATAGTCCTCCCTGACTTCTGACTCCTACAGTGTTTCCTTCCCCCTCTTCCATAATGATTCTTGAGCCTCCTGGGGAACAGGATGCATTTAGAGCTAAGCTTTCCAAAGTCACTTATCCCTGCATTTTGATTAATTGTGGGTCTCTGTATTAACTTCACGAAGAAGCAAGCTTCTTTGATGAGCGTTGAAAGCTGCACTAACTAATCTATTGCTCTAACTGTAAGTGTTTGGAAGGCAGTTTGATACTGTGTCTATTTAGCAGAATAATAGCATATGTTCTCCCCTAAGGCCTGTGACCTAGACAGCTGTGGGGTTCTATCTTGTGGAGCAGGCTGTGAATTCAATCAGCAAGCAGTTGGTTGTTACCCATTACATTGATGCCACCCTTGCATCAGTGGGCATGTCTTGCCAGGCAAGTCATTATATTATAGCTTGGAGAGTTCATGGCTGGTAAGATTTTTTTCCCCAGCAACCTACACATCACCTTTGGCGTTGTGAAAGCTAGCCAACAGAGATGAAGATTCCATATGAGTACCAACTTGATTTTTCCATTTCTTGTGGCTCAAGTATGAGGTGTCTTCAGCAATAGGGTCTTACCATCAAATTCTGGTGGGTAACCAAGAACAATAGTGATAACCTGTATTGTAAAACTTAAGTCTTGAAAACATGAACTCTCCCTGATCTCTAAGCAGGCAGTAACACATTGGTTTTCAAATGACATTTTTGTTTTTATACTCCTACACTGGCCGTCGCAAGAAACTTGGAGAAAACTTCTAGTTTTGTTTGTATCATAGAGGAGAGAGAACATGCATGCAAGTGATCATATGCTAATGATGCAATTATATGTCAGAATTTATCTGAAAAATGGAAGCTATGCTATTTTTACTTTTTGTAAGACATAATTCTTTTTAAACTTACATGGAGTGAGCGAAGGTATCTGCTGGAGGTTATGAGTTCTTGTGGCTGTATCTTCAGAAAAGGCAATTAAACTGAAACCTATTAGGCTTATTTTGGAGCAAACCAATATAAAGGCAAATTGGAGATATACCAAGAGACATTTTAAAACAGATATTAGCACAGATTATTAGAGAGATGTCCAGGGGTTAAGACTAGGCATGGGCTTCTCAAGGGAGAGTCTCAGGTAAGTGCCCTTACAATGAGTATATATGAGATCTTGGTAGCTTTCAAGTTATATTTCCAAGTACTATGAAGATATTACACCCTCTACCAACTTTTTAAAATTAAATTTAATGTTATATGTATGGGTGCATTTCTGGCACATATCTGTACCACATGTGTGCAGTATCCAGAGTCCAGAAAAGGGCATTGGATCCCCTAGAACTGAAGTTGTTAGCCATTGTGGGAGTGGTGGGAACCCAGGTCCTCTGGAAGAGCAACCAGTGTTCTTAACCTCTGAGCCATCTCTCCATGCCCACCCCCCAATTTCTTAACTATTCCTCATAGTATATTTTACAACAGGGTTAAAAGTATAAAGAATTTCCTTTTGTAAACAAAATTGTAAAATAGATTTATGAGGTTTGTTTAAATTGGCAATGAGGAGGCATTATCAGTTCTGACCCTATTTAGCCCAATTCTCTTTGATAAGATGTCATAAAGAAAACATAATGTCCCTATAAGCAATTTTGGCTTTGTCATTGTTGCTCTTTCCTGAACCCCACAAGCAGGAATGGCAAGCCAGACCTTGAATCAATGGCCTAGTTTCTTCCCCATACTTTCTCTCGTAGGCCCCAATAATTTAATTTCCCGTCTTTCTCACCATATATATAGTTTATACGTATATAAACTATGTAGTTATATATATATATATATCAACCCAATAAAACATTCACAATTTAAAATCCTTTCTCACTAAAAGCCTTTACATTCTATTATACTTTTTACTGAAAATACATCCTTAGAGCCTATGAGTTGACTTGGTGGGTAAAGGTATTTGTCACCAAGTTTGACCACCTTAATTAGATCTCTGAGACCTAATGGTTGAAGGAGAGAACCAACTCCTGGAAATTGTCCTTTCAACTCCACAGGTGTACCATGGTACTGGAGGTCCCTCTCCCCACCTCTCTCTCTCTGCCCCCTGCCAGACATATAAATAAAAATAAATAAATGTAACTTAAAACAAGAAGGAAAAATGTATATCCTCACTTATATCTGTTTAACATATGTTTAATTAACATTTATATCCATTTCTCTTCTCCCTGCTGGATTTTTTTTCTTGTTTTTCAGTATCATAAAGACAGGGACAAAACAAACAAAGTGACCTATTAAACAGGAGTTACCACTCAATTCACATTTATGATATAACGGAACAAATGAAGATTTTCTTCTTATGTATAAGGCTTTGTCCCTTGCTGGGCTTAGACAGACTTTGTCACTTGGGTTTTTGTTGTTTTCTCGTGTTTTTAGTTTACTTTTTTAAAAACTGAGTGTTGTATATGTTACATGCTGTGATGTGTGCAGAAGTCAGAAGAGAGCTTCAATTCTCTTCGTGCAGTATGTGGGTTCTGGGAGTCACACTCAGGTTGTCAGACTTGTCGAAGGCAGCTTTACCCACTGACCCACCCATTTTGCAGGCCTACTGTGTTGTTGTTTTGATTTGTTTTTGGTGTTTTTTTTGTGTGTGTGTGTGTGTGTGTGTGTGTGTCCCAAAAGTCTTGCTTCAGGCTTATTTATGGCATATAGAACTGAGAGTAACCTTAAATTCCCCGGCACACCAGAAGAGGGCACCAGATCTCATTATGTACAACCATGTATGGTTGTGGGCCACCATGCTGTTGCTGGGAATTGAACTCAGGACCTCTGGAAGAGTAGCTAGTGCTCTTAACCTCTGAGGCATCTCTCCAGCCCGCTGGGATTATTTTTGTCCATTATTTTAGTCAGGCTGACTGTGACTTTGAAGGCTGAATATTTGATTATTGTTCATGGAGAAGAGGGGACTATACTGGATGTTCCCATGCTGGTGCCAGTTTATCTTTGCCTTATGTGTATAGATGTGATTTTTGTACACAAGACGTGATTCTGGTACACCATCTCTTCTCAGTAATCAGTTCTTCTGTTTCAAGATTGCTGAGTAAAGACTGATTTCTTTTTCTTTTTTCTTTTTTTTTTTTTTTTTAATAATTTTTATTTATTTATTTATTTATTTGGTTTTTCGAGACAGGGTTTCTCTGTGTAGCTTTGCGCCTTTCCTGGAGCTCACTTGGTAGCCCAGGCTGGCCTCGAACTCACAGAGATCCGCCTGCCTCTGCCTCCCGAGTGCTGGGATTAAAGGCGTGCGCCACCAACGCCCGGCTAAAGACTGATTTCTTTCATTCAGTGTATTTGTTTGTGTGCATTGATAGCTTAGTGCCGTGGTTATTGTATCAGTCTTTTGTTTATGTTAGGCAAATTTTATATTCTTACTTAAATAATAAATAACTGTTGGACATTGATTTCAACTACTTTGATAAAATAGACTTATTATATTCATTAGTTATTTTTTCTGTAGGTGTGATTAAATAAAAATCTGACAGGCAAGCTAAGGGAGAAAGATCTGGTCCACAGATTAGAGTACAGTCTGCCTTGATGGGGATGTCAGGGAAACAAGCAGGTGAAGTAGATGCTAATGCCATCCAGTCAGGAAACAAAATGATGAATAAATGCTGATTCTCAGGTCACTGTCTTCATTTTATACAGTCTAGAGTCCTCTACCTAGGGAATGATCCTACCCACAATCAAGGTGGTTATGCCTACACCAATTAATGCAAACATAATCTCTCAGAGACATTCTTAAAGTCTAACCTTGGTGTAGATACCTCTCATGAGTGCACATGGAGGCATGTCTCTTGGATAACTCTGGAGTCTGTCAAGTTGATAATATTAACCATCACAATTCCAGCCCTTGTCAGCTTGACACCCAGACTTACCATCAGTTGTAAGCCATAACCTTCCGCCCCTTATCTCCATAGACTGATGACCATGTTATAATGTAGTATACATTTATCCCAATACCAAAAACTCCCCATAGTCATTAAGCATGTTTATACAATTTGAGATTCCAAAGTATCTTAACTGTGAGGTCCTATAAAATGAAAAACAAGTTACATACATCCAATATATACATTTATTTTTATTTTATGTGCAGTGATGTTTTGCCTACATGTATGTCTGTGTAAAGGTGTCATATCCCCTGGAACTGGAGTTACAGACAGTTGTGAACTGCCGTGTGGGTGCTAGGAATTGAACCCAGGTCCTCTGGAAAAGTAGCCAGTGCTCTTAACTGCTGAGCCATCTCTCCAGCCCTGCATAATTCCAAATATATAATGGCCCAGAGCAAACATTCCTGTTATAAAATGGAAGAATTGGGGCAAGCTATGGTGGACCAAAATAAGATACAAATCCAGCAAGGCAAACATCAAATCCTACATCTCTGTGCCTGACATCTAAATTTGATGAAATTGTCTGCATTCCAAAGGGTAGGTAGCAGCACCACCCCAGAGCTGCTGCCTGCATCACACAGAGTCTGTGTCTTGGACTGGACTCTGTGCCTGTAGCTGTCCTTGGCAGATAGCTGTTGTTAAGGTCCTGGTATCTCTAGTATCCTGTGGTCTCCGATAGACTTCACCTTCAGAGCTCTACACACTGACTTCTGAGGCCCACTTTGCAGGAACTCTTGACTCTCCTATAAGGTGCCTGACCTCAGCTGTTCTCTATGACCTCCCTGTCTGACATTCTTCATTCCTTCAAAACTAGTACCATGTGGATGCCAGTGCCCAGTTCTACAGCCACCTCAGGTTGGAGCCTCTGGTTTTGCCCTCAGGCCATCTTTCTTCTTGTTTCAGTGTGCCCTAATAGGTTTTCCTCTAGTGACACTGATGTTTTTATCAGTTACAGCTGCTCTCAGCATTGTTTTTCAAACTTTCACAGACATGGCCCATTAAGCCCTGCTTTGGCATTCAAGGGCTTTTTTAACCCGAATACCCAATTTCCCTGTTCCTCCCACAAACATGCCTAAGATGGTCATGTTCATCACATAAACAGCCCCAGTATAGAGCACCAGTTTTCTCTTTCCTGGTTGCTGGGATAAAATACCCTGGTGAAAGTAACTGGAAGAAGGATTGGCTGAGTTACATGGCAGGGAGGTCAGGGTATCAGGAGGTTGGATTAGCTGCCCACATGACCCACAAACAGGAAGCAGAACCTGATGCTTAGCTCCTGTCTTCATTTTATACAGTTCAGGATCCCCCTGCTCAGGAAATGCTACCACCAACACTTAAGATGTTTGTTCCCACATCAAGTAATGTAATCTAGATAATCACAGATGTACCAGGGGCTTGTGTCCTACATGATTATAAATTCTATAAGGTGGCAACCTTAACCATCATACTTATTAAAAGTTTGTTACAGAATGTACAGAATTTTGTACATGTCTGTGACAGGTGACATGGTGGCTAGTTAGAGCTGCTTCCAGAACATGTGGCATTCTTCTTGTTTCATTGTCTACTGACATTCTCCAATAAAAACGGTAATGTTAATTTATTAGTACAATGAATTGTCCATAATCAGTCCTGTCTTAAGTTTTGTGTTTAGTTGCTGTGACAAAATTCCTAAGAAGAAATGTTTTGTTTTTAAAGATTATTTTGTTACTTATTTGTGTGTGTGTGTGTGTGTGTGTGTGTGTGTGTGTGTGTGTGTGTGTACGTACACACGTGCATCTCCCCTCCCCAAGAGAAGCCAGAAGGAGGCATTAGATCCTCTGGAACTGGAGTTATAAGTGGTTGTGAATCGTGTGATGTGAGTAGAGTTTCTGTTGCTGAGGTAAAATACTATAATCAAAAGCAACCTAGGGAGGAAAGTGTTTATTTCAAATCACAGTTCCACATCATAGCCCCATTACTGAGGGAAGTTAGGGCAGGAACTCAAAAAAGACAGGAACCTGGAAGCGGGAGTTGATGCAGAGGCCATGGAGGAATGTTGCTAACTATCTTGCTCCCCATGGGTTGCTCTGCCAGGACCACCTGCCCAGGGGCGGCACTATCCACAGTGAGCTGGGCCCTTCCACATCAATCATCAATCAAGAAAATATATTGCAGATTTGTCCATGGACTAATCTGATGGTGGCATTTTTTTTTCCTTTTTTGAGACAGAGTTTCACTACATAGCCCTGGCTGTCCTGGAACTCACTGTGTAGACTAGGCTGGCCTCAAAACTCACAGAGATCTGCCTGCCTCTCCCAAGTACTGGGATTA
>CABHPP010106650.1:0-22659 GCA_902168425.1 Peromyscus attwateri
CAGTATTTGGAAGTCAGCAGATACAAGCTCAGAATAGTTCTTGTGTCTAATGGCTTGAAAAATCTTCGAAAGAATGATAACTAATAATAGTTTCTCACTGTGGTAACTAACATCTCAGCTTTCAAACCATATTGGACTTGGAAATTCATGAACACTGGGCTGGACAGTTTGACTCTGGATGCCAGGACAGGGTGCCTGTGTGGGTGCAGAGACCCAGTGGGTGACTGACTCTGATGCCAATTTGTCTTCAGACAGAACACCACCAGAAAAGGGAGGGGAAGGAGGACTGTAGGATCCACAGAGGCGGTAAGGCAGGGAGAGCTGGGAAGAGCTGGAAGTCACCACATTCAAGGCAGACTTAGGTCATCTGTGGAGAATCACAAGTTTTCTCCCCGACTGAATCAGCAGCTTTAGGGAGATGGCTCAGACAGTAGAGTCCTCGTTCAAGCACAAGGTCCTGAGTTTGCATCCCATGCGAAAAAGCTGGGTATGGTGGTACATGCATGATCCCAGCACAGGGAAGACGAAACAGATCCCTGGAACTCACTGGCCCATCAGCCTAATGCGTAGCAAGTTCAAGGCTGATTCAACTGTCACCCAGAGGGTGAATCAGCACTCATAAAATCAGGTGGATAACGCGTGAGGAATATCTCCCCTCCAGATGCGCTGTAACGCAGCCTCATCCACCAGCATGGATGGGCACACTAGGAGGAATGGGGTTGACTCAACACTGATCTCCCTTCTCATCCTCTGGGGTCTGGGTAAGCTGGAGCAGACGGGCTCTGAGAGCCAGGAAAGCACTGCTGACTCACTGCCAGAGCCCAGAGGCCGGGGTGGCCTTCTGGGCTGATCCTGGCAGGGAAAGGCAGATTGGCTTTCTGGAGTGAGGTACATCCACAGCACAATCTCAGCGACAGACACATTGATCAGGACTGAAACAGCTGCTCACCTCTGTGCTGTGTAGGTGGAGTGTGCTGGGCGGCCAGGAGCACTGTCACCCACCGAGATTGACTGTTGTCCTTTGACGGACAGAGCCTGCACATCAAATCTTCCTGCACCCTAGGGAAAGGGGTTTACTTACACAGAGCGCTCCTCATACAGAGAGGGACAAGAAACCACACATCACCCCATGAAGAACCTCCTTCCAGATCAATGGGGAAGTGAGAGGTTCTTCTGAAATCCTGTTGACCCGACCAGAAATATGGTACCTGTAAACAGTCTATCCTTGCTAAAAACAAACAAACAAAACAAAAGAACAAAAAACAAAAACAAAAAAACCCAAGTCCCATAGAAAAGTAGATTATCCAAGGGCACCAAACATGGGCTGACTTTCCCAGGTAAGCTCGTGTGACCCCCACACCATAAATGTCATTGCATTCAATAGAATATCCAACTTCCCAGACACACAGACAGCACCCCTTGTATAAGTTCTTTATGAATGACAATGGTTAATGGGAGACTGAGAAGATGGGATGTGAGGTCTCAGCAGATCACAGGAGCTGGAAGGAAAATGGGGTGAGTTCCTATCAAGGCTGACTCCTACATGAGAGCAGAAGCTGTCAACCTTAGGTAGTGGGCTGGGGTCTGAGGTCCATGACTGGCCATGGCATGCAAAACATCAAACAGTCCTTTTCTGCAGACAGGATCTGCAGGCTCTCCATGGGTGTTGCTCCAAAGAATTCAGGTCAGCTGTTTTAAGGACAGGCTACTGCCCCTTACTTTGTATCTCCATACCCACAGCTTAGCAGAGCTCTCTGACCTTGTTAAGAGAAGTTCCTTTGTGTGGCAGACAGTAGTGAGCACAGAAATTCACAAGTGGCCCGAGTGCAGAGTGTGTTTGTGGAATTCTCAGCCACAAACAAGACATCTGTGTCCTACTTACCCTTCAAGGCTCAGGGTCAGTTGCAGAAGAGTGGACAAAAAGGCTGTAAGGGCCTGAGGTCAGAGAGGAGCAGACTCGAAGTGTTTTCTGGACACGATGGAACCCTGTACCGAAGAACACATAGCAGCTGTGGTTGCCGGGGTAAGACCTGCACAAGATCAAGCCAGTCAGCATGCCAGGATAGACGGGGAGGGGAGCACAATCTCCCACTCCTAGCTGGAGATACCAACAATCTAAGGCTTCTGGGAGAGGAAGAGTCCATTCTAAGGGTGTGGTCCCTTTAAGTCAATCATCCATCAGGAGATGGCTGGAACCCATGAGTGTGTAGACAGCCCAGATTGGACTTAACCGGTTATCTTTAAAAAACAAAAAAGAGGACACAAGTTGGGAGGGGACAGAGAGGTGGCGGCGGGTCTGGGAGGAGTTAGTGGGAAAGGGGTGGTGGTGAATACGATCAAGATGTACGGAATTCTCAAAGAATTAGTAAAAATATTTTTTGAGATCAGGTTGCTCAGCATGAGCAGCTCAGAGGGTTGTCTTGACTTCCCAGGATCTCACTGGGTGGCCAGAGGTTAGATTTCTTATCTTCAGATTCAGATTTTCCAAACCAAGCCAGTTAAAGAACTTCATGTCCCTTGCAGAGTCCTGTGTCTGAGAGAGAAAGCTAGAGAAATCTGGCCCCACATCCTAATGAGGCCATTTGCCAGCAGGTGACTGAACCTCCATGAGCTGGCTGTCTCATCCATAAAGGGAGGATAACAGTATTCATCCTCACACGAACCCCGTTGGTTAGACAATGCTACGGACGCCCAGAGCTCCCCAGTGCTGTCTCTATTAATAGTCAAGCTAACGTTCTTGGGCCGATTAGCTGTCCCAGGGCTAAGTGCTTTCAGGTGTGCTAGACTATTTAATCTACACAGTCTTATACAGAAGATACAATTATGTGTCTACTTAATTAAAAAAGGGAAGCAGGGGTGGGCAGGAATTGATCCTTAGAGGTCAAGCACATCACCATCAAGAAGCAGGGCTGTCTTCCCAGCCTGGCTGCCTGACTGCCAAGCCTATATTCTTCACCAGTGGTGCTACCTCCTCCCTGCATCACCCGCCTTAACACACATACACACACAACACACACAACATGCACACACACACACAACACACACAAAATGCATGCACGCACACACATACGTGCTACCTCCTCCCTGCAACACCCGCCCCAACACATACACACACACACACCACACACAACATGCATGCACGCGCGCGCGCGCACACACACACACACACACACACACACACACCACCCCCCCCCCCCAAAACCCCCC
The DNA here is from genome assembly GCA_902168425.1 of Peromyscus attwateri. Classification (NCBI taxonomy): domain Eukaryota; kingdom Metazoa; phylum Chordata; class Mammalia; order Rodentia; family Cricetidae; genus Peromyscus; species Peromyscus attwateri. The sequence goes on from CABHPP010106650.1 coordinate 3,208, forward strand.
CCCAACAACAATATACACACACACACACACCACACACACACACACCAACCAGGCTGCATGTGCTACTATGGACATAGTTGAAGGAGAAAAGGTTTCCAGGGTCTTCTGGCATGTGAGGCACACGAGAGAACTGTTCTCACATGGCCAAACTCTGAGGAGTGCCTCTCCTGACTGTTAACCCTGTTTCTTTTCTGTTTTTTGTTTTACATGATGGACAACAGCAGGAGAGTGGTGAGGTTCATTAACCGTGCATTAGCTCCCACCACGCAGTTGTGAGCTTAGCTTGGAATTAAGAAGCTAAGGTCATTTATCCAGATGAGAGGTAGCAAGGGCTGAAGACATCAACCCAAGTAAAAAGAATCATGACCAGAATCATAAAACTGTTATTTATTTCCAATTCTTTCCACTTTCTCGCCCAGGAGCAGTGGCAAATAGCAGGTTTCAGTTTTCTGAGCTGGAGCTGCGGCCCAGCAGAGCTGCAAGCTCAGGGAAGGCGCTGAGGGGTCTCGCTGTGGTGCTGCATGCACTCTGGTATGTCTGCCGGCTTCTCTGACGGGCGAGCAGGCACTGTTGGCATCACCCGATTCCCTCCATGTATCCCAGGGCTGGAAACGAACTCCTCTGAGCTAGAGCTGGAGGGGAACTCATTAGGCAGCTCCACAGTTTGGGCCCGAGTTTCCCACAGCAGCACACACAGGCAGCTGATAGAAAGAACATGTTCCCTCACACAGCCATGGCAGTAACTCAGCTCCACACGGGGCCTTCTCAGAGGTGGAGGCTCCTGCTCATCACCAGGAAGAGAAACAAACTGAGCAAGAGAAAGAATGGCGTGGTCTCGGCTGCTTCCTTCCCTCCACTGTGCCTTCCGAAGAGCAGCAGCCCCTCCATCCCGCCATCTGCCCCGTCAGCCCGGGTGCTGAGAGCTGCACCGTCCCAGGTCAGGAGCTGGGTGGCCTATTTGTTGGCTACAGCGGAAAGCTGGTCCCGGATTCGGCCCAGACCATCTAACATGGTATCCAGCGTTTCTTTGCTCAGTTCCATGGTCACAGCCGAGATGGAGGGTTTGTCTCCACAGAGACTAGGGTCTTCTTGGATCTGCAAGAAGAACATGGTCCAGAAAGTCAAAGCTGCCTGTCTTTCTTTCTCCCTGAAAGTGAGCCCTACTCAGTTCTGCTGGCTCCTGAAGGGAAGGCCGCTATTGAGTGCAGCAGAGAATGCTAGCCTTCCACCCTTTAGCAGCTGGCAATGAAGGAGATGCTCAAAAGGCCTGGGTCACTTTCCTTTTCCCCACTATGGGTGAGTGAAAGCTCACTTACCTCTGATACTGGGTCTTAGCACTCAAGTGAGAAAACCCTACCCGTCTATACTGCACTGTAACAACGGGCTCTACGGCACACATAAAACAACTGGACACGGAAAGAAAAGTTCCAGATAGACTTATTTGATCTTAAAGGAGGACATGAAATGTTACTATATATTTGGGGTAGGGATTGGTTTTTTGAGGCAGGGTTTCTCTGTGTAGCCCTGGCTGTCCTGGATCTCGCTCTGTAGATCAGGTTGGCCTTAGACTCACAGAGATCCTCCTGTCTCTGCCTCCCCAGTGCTGGGATTAAAGGGGTGCACCACCACTGCGAGCCTCCCCACAGCCGCCCCAAATATCACTATACTTTGAAAGGGACCTGTTAAAGACCCTTCCTCATCTTCTACAGATGCTGAATTTCTGGGGGTCTGGTAAAGTGGGCATTACACTCTTCTAACTTCAAGTACACAAACCCTACAAAATGGGTATGTGCCTTTGCCAGGTTCCAGAAAAGAACAATAAGATGGAGATAACGAGACAGGGCATGCGAATAGGAAAATGAAATACTGACCGATCAACCGCCAACAGAAGCTTGGGCTGTACTGCAACAGTGCCGGCCCAATTCTATTGGACAGGAAGCTGGTGAGAGGCTACCTGACAGATCCAGAGGGCTGGCTGACATCTACATGCATAGCCCTGCTGTTAAAGCCAGACACCTTCAGACATCATTGAAGAAACACAATGCCCTGCACCGGTCATTCTGAAACCCCTGCTTTTACTATTTCATTATGACTATGCTAAGTCAACATGGTCCTGCAGGTGTAATCTGTGAACAAGCATCTCGTTGTGTGTGTGTGGGGGGGGGAGGGGAAGAGTGGTAATTTTTTTTTTTTACTCTGACATCTGGTGTTTAGATGGTGGTGGGTGCAGGAGGGCCAACTCACTGTCACTCCCTCTTTCCTTCTGAGGAGCTTGACAGTGGGCATACCTTCATCTGGAGCAGGCAGGTGGGGACGGCCATGCGGCTGATGCTGTCTGAGGAGGTTTTGATGTCCACTCTCCAGTCCAGGTCCAGCAGGCGTGGCAGAGAGACTGGAGGGAACAGTTTCGGTCAGGGGTTAGACAACCTGTCTCTCCTGAGCTTTTATTCAATGACAGGGGCTGTAAGGCCTGGTGCCACCTGTCCTTAGCACTGACTCCCAGTGGGTGCATCTGCAAACACCTACACCTACACTCTAGATGTTGGGGGAGAATGACAGGTGAGTGACACACGGCAGAGATGTGGCCATGGCCTGAGTCACAGAGAAAGGGCAACTTCAGTGACCGTGCTAGAGACTTGGTTTATAGAGGAAATGGCCTTCGTTTGAATGCGAGCCCCACACTTGCCTAACCCCTCCTCTAGAAGCCTGGACTGCAGGGGGACTGGGAGGGCTGGATGAGCCAGCGCAGACGCAGCTCCAGCTGTGGGACTGACTGAACCCAAGTGCAAGGGCGGTCACTCAGCAGCACGCTCTTCCTAACCTTCAGGAGTAATTTCATGACTGAGCTTCCCTTTTTGCAACTCACAATACATATACAATTCTGTTTATATTCATTGTGCAGGGGACTGTGTTCCATAAGGTCACTGTCACGTGCATCTATGTTGAGCACATCACACCCTATACCCACTTCCTTCCTGCTCCTCCTTCCCATTAGCCCGCTTTGCTCCCCTCTTTATTTTTTTGTCTTAACTGACATATACTTTAAGTACTTCACTTCCTGCCTAGGAATTTCTATGTTTTAGCAACTTGCTTCCTTCATCATCACCACCACCACCACCACCACCACCACCATCATCATCATCTTCGAGAGGGAAATTTAAAAGGCACATCACAGAGTATGGTTTGGGGTTAGAATACTTCTCTTTGGAGGGCAGGGGAAGGCAGGGGAGGGCAGGGGAGGGCAGGGGAGGGCAGGGGAGGGGAGGTTGGGGGGGAGGGGCGGGCAGGGCTCCATACTCACTCTGGTTTGCTTGGGCTTCAGTTCTCCAAGTCGATCTGTTTGAAGGGAGAGATGAGGAAGAAACAGTGGAAACGCAATGAAAGAAAGCTTTCTGATAATGAGGGACCCTGGTGGCTTGGGGCCGCTCACCCAGAAAGGGCTTCAAACACCCCTCCTACCAAAGGCAGCTTGTCACTGTTTTGCAAAGCTCAGTGAGGGCAAGGCCCAAGTGCTGAGAGTTTTCATAGCTCAGGAAAAACAAAACAGAACACAAAAACATAAAAGGCAGAAGGTAAAGACACTTGCAGTCCTAACGGAGGACCTGAGTTCAATCTGTGGGACCCATCTGGTCGAAAGAGAGGACTAAATCCTGCAAACTGCCCTCTGACCCCGTGTCACATGGCATGCCCCACAGCCCTCCAAATAAATAAATGTAGTAAGAACAGAATGCTTACTGTGTCACACACAGTCTTATTGTGCCACTGGTCTCAAAGACAAAACAGAAACTGTCAATCCACTCTCCTCTCCCTGAGCAACTACTATGCGTGCTGCATCTATCTATGTAAAACACACCACACACTCCTCACAATGCTAGAGCAAGCGGCACCAGAGTGAGGTGCCAGGCAGACAGGATAGAAAGTGGTCACACGTGAGAGTTCTAACTCGGCAACAAAGCCCTGGGAAACAGCCACTGCCAATTACCGCTGCTAGACTCCTTAAAGCTTTCGGCTAAACAACAACCATTTCTATTTAAGAATCGTGTTGAAAAGCATCTTCCCAGCTTAGAAAATACAGACAATTCATAAGAGAAATTAAAAATGACCAAAAAATACAGGAAAAAGACAACCAACATCTCTAGTTTCAAAAACTTAGAAGCTAAAATGAGGTACCATTTCCCATTCACAGAACTGGGGAAAGAAAAGTGAGGAGGGGCCAGGCGGTGGTGGTGCACGCCTTTAATCCCAGCACTTGGGAGGCAGAGGCAGGCGGATCTCTGTGAGTTCGAGGCCAGCCTGGGCTACAGAGTGAGTTCCAGGAAAGGCGCAAAGCTACACAGAGAAACCCTGTCTCGAAAAAAAAAAAAAATAAATAAAAAGAAAAAAAAAGAAAAGTGAGGAGGAATTGTCTCAGTGCTGGGAGGCCAGGCTTTGGGGTGCATGCCTCTAATCCCAGCAGCACAAACAACAGACTCCACATGCAAGGCTAACCTGGGCTACACAGGGAAACCTCGTCTCAAAAAAAGGGGTGGGGTTGGAACAATGTTTTTGGTAGCCAGCTTGACAATATAAGGCAAAACCAGTTTGTCCCGCTATGTGCAAGGCTTTTAAGCCAGTAAGTGAATAACTGAATACATAACAAATTTTCTATGGCAAATAGTCTCTGGGAGAAACTGCTAATACCTTAAATGACTAACCCTAAAGAATTGTTAAAAATTATACCAAATTCCTCCATGTGCTAGAATATATTTTACATTTAACTATTAAAAATGACCCTAAGGGTAAACATTTACAGAAGTGTCATCAATATTAATAGTGTTTGCTGAAAATAAGCAAGCTATAAAATGGCAAAATCCTGTTTGTTAAAAATCAAACCATAAGATCCGTTTCTCCATATATACACTAAAAGAAACTATTGTTCAAATCTTAGATGGTCTTCTAATAAAAAACTCAGAGCCAGATATTGGGGTGAAAGCTGAAAGACCAGAAAAGCAGAGCAAGCCACAGCCAACCTCATCTCACCAACTCCTCAGCTGCTCCTGTTTCCTCAGACTAAAAGCCTCTGAGTCCTCACCTGACAGGGTCTCAGCTGAACTGCCTTAGTGCCTGTCTCCTCACGCCTTATATATCTTTCTCCGCCCTGCCATCACTTCCTGGGATTAAAGGCGTGTGTGCTTTCCAGTACTGGGATTAAAGGTGTGTGCCACCACTGCCTGACTCTGTTTCCAGTGTGGCCTTGAACTCACAGAGATCCAGATGGATCTCTGCCTCCCGAGTGATAGGATTCAGGGTGTGTGTGCCACCACTGTCTGGCCTCTGTGTCTAATCTAATGGCTGGCTCTGTCCTCTGATCCTCAGGCAAGCTTTGTTAGGGTACACAATATATCACCACGAGAAACAGCAGCCAGGGTCTCACCTTCAAGCTAGGAGTGGTAGCACAAGCCTATAAGCCCAGCACTTGGGAGGTAGATGTAGAAGGAACACAAGTTCAGTGTCATCCTTGGCCACAAAGGGAGTTCAAGGCCGGCCTAAGCTACATTAGCCCCTTCCTCAAATAACAAAAATAAGTAAACAAGCATCTTATTTCCTTCCATCATTTATCTGTATGCATTTTCACCCACACGTTTACATTATTTCTAGGCTTTGTGTCTATAATAGTATATATCATAGACTAACAGTAATGACAAGAACATGAACAGCACAAGAACAGTGATAACAAGAAACATGCAAGTTAGAAGGGACTCTCGGAAACACACTCACATGTGCTCCAGGACGATTTTTGTCAGCAGGTTTTTGAGGTTTTGGTGGAAGTTTTCTGGAAAGAGAGCCAGGATCGCTTCTGCAGAGGACAGGTCACGGAATGCCACCAGCCTGGTGAGGCGGTGCAGAGCGTGGAGCAGCTGCGGGAGAAAGAAGGCATCCCTGGAGCTGCAGGGCAGAGGCAGGAGGGGCAGGGGTGGAGCTTAACACACTGGCCCGTGGGCACAGCACCACAGTCACATGCGTGGGTTATCTCAAGGGTGGGGCCTCGGCAGCAGACGCTGACACCCCAGCGGACTTTGCTGGTTCGCTGGCCCTTCGAGAAGACAGACGCAGCTACCTGACCTAGGAAGCCATCAGCTTGTCAGAAACTTGTTAGCTGTGGGCACAGGGAAAAATATATCTTTTTGCCTTCTGTGGAAGAATCTGACCTTCACTTAACTTTGTGAGGCTGTTTCCCTGGTAACCTGAGAGAAGTGCAAAGCCAGCTGAGTTACTAGGCAACCCTGCATTGGCCCAATGCCTCTGGACTAAGAGGGCTGTGTAAACACTAGGCCATACTTCCATGAGTGAGGCTGCACCCTTTTTGCAAGAATCGGAACCTGTGCTTATTGAGTCGTTAGAAGAGACATCGATTCCCCTGGAGTGGAAGGCATCCTAGGTCCTTACCCTTAGCTGTCACCTGGAAGATCAAAGCAAAACAGTTCCTGGCCAGTGGTGTGATTCCCTCTGTGAGAGAGGAGTCTTGGACCCTGCCTTGCTGTGTGTTCCCACTTACACCCTGGTAGACACTGCCTAGCAAACGCAGGGCTTCCACACAACGGCCCAGCGCTCTATCCTGGAGCTGCCCTACCAGCAAATGTCCTTGTACAGCTGCAGCTGATTGTAGACTGGAGCTCACTTAGGAATATAATGATGCTTAGCTGAACCCAAGAAAGCTCTTTGGAGGTGACTGTTTCTCTGCTTTGTGGCTTTTTCTGATACCATGGAGGTTGTCTGACTATAAATGACTATAAACCCAGAAGCAAAGAGAATCGAAGCTTCCAGCAGTGACAGTGGGAGCTAATGCCACAGCAGTGACCACTTCGTCGACGTGCTTTGTAATGGGCTTGTCTCCATCCATCTTCTCCCGACTCCTTCCTCTGTTTTCCCAGAATCACCCAGCTGTACCCAAGCCCTTGCTTCAGCATTTATTTTAAGGGTATCCAACTAAGTCTGCAATCTTTCTTCTGCCTTTTGCTTTCCTATGGTTGATTTCCATGAAGAAAGCTCTAGATTAAAGGCAAGTGACAATACCAGGGCCATCTGGATGAAGACAGTCCTGTCAAGCACATCTGCCCCGATGGACAACACGGTCACTGCTGTGTAACTTAGCACCAGTCACTCTGGCTTCCTCTTTCTGCCTCATGAAATTCATATGACCTGAGCAGAAGGTGTCACAGGGTGGAGAGACAAGAAGGGGTGTGGGGAGCACAGCATCCCTGAGGGAGCCTGATTGAGCCCAGCAGTGAGTACTCTCTAGTGCCACTCAGGCCTCGGTGCCTCAGCTCAAAGATCTCTGCAAGGTCTGCCCACAGCCGCTCAGCCGACAGTTCATCAGCATCCACAAGTCACACGCTGAGCACGAAAAGCACAAAAGGTCATTTTTCTTTATCCACACTGCCTAGGTAATAAGCCTGAAATGAAAATGGCCAGGAACTCTGGTTATTTATCATAAGGGGGCTTATGTGTCATAAGGAAAGGCTCAAAGACAAAATCCTTTGAATTCATTAATATTCTTAAAATACTACGAAGGCTCACTACAGTGTCAACGAATGTGTCAAAGAGAAAATGTCTTTGGGCATGCAGCTGCCTGGGAAGTCAAGAAAGAGGCAACAGGTGATAAGGACTGGCGGGTGACGGTCACTTCTCACCACACTTACTTGCTCGGCCTCCTCCTGGGTCACAGACAAGCTGGAACATGTACTATCCAAGAGTTTCGGTGAGTCAAGGGCTGAACTGGAAAAGCTTTCTTGGCACAGTTGTCGGACAACATCTTTCGAGGAGGCCTAGGAGTTAATTACAGATGGAAAGTCCACCAAGTTAGACTCTGCAAACGTTTGTGTTGGTTCTTTTATGATTCTTTTGAGAGTGTCTTAACACTGAAGATCAGAGGACACTTCTGTTTTTGGGGAAGTAGACTGGACGCCCCTTTCCCTATTCTTCCTGCTGAGAACCAACACCCCTGGGCACTCAGGGAAAACAAACATAACTCTGGACAGAGGAGAAGGCAGACCTGCTAGGAAGAGGCCTAGGGAAAGCCACAGTGCTGAAGTTCTTGGTTTTCCCTTTGCCTCAGCGATCCCAGACCTTATCCGAGAGGGGCAGCCTCCTAAGACAGAAAATGTTTAGACAGTAACTACTCTACTTCAGCCCCAACGACGGTCACATAAAGAACTGTGAACACACATCACCCAGGCTGGTAATGGCTGAGAGAAGTCTCGCCATGAGCAGCAAGCCCCGTGAGGCTACAGCAAGGAATCCATCCCAGCATCTGTTAGGGTGGACTGAGATGGCTATTCTTGGTTGTCAACTTGACTATATCTGGAATGAACGACAGTCCAGAAATGGAGGGCACACTTGTGATCTGGATCTTGAGGCAGGAAGGCACACCTTTAATCTGGGCCACACCTTCTGCTGGGAATCTATATAAGGACAATGGAAGAAGGAAGGGGTTGCTCGTTCTTCTTCTGCTTGCCAAAGACTTGCCAGCACACCCATTCCTTCTCTGGCATTGGAGCCTATTTCTTCAGGATTCCAGCATATACAGAAGACCAGCTGAGACACCCAGCCTCATGTGACTGAGCACCTACTGGATTCTTGGACTTTCCATTCACAGCTAGTCATTGTTGGACTGCAGCCTGTAAATAATTCCAAATATATTTCGAGGAGAGAGAGAGGGGGGGGAGGGGAGAGAGAGACAGAGAGAGACAGAGAGAGAGAGAGAGAGACAGAGAGAGAGACAGAGAGAGAGAGAGAGACACACACACACACACAGAGAAACTGACTCTATAAGTTCTGTGACTCTACAGGTGGTATCCAGGAAAGATAAGAGGGGATCTTGGATCTTCATTCCCACTGGCCTGTAATAAGCCACACTACCCTGTGGGGAATCTGGACTTCTACTTCCAGGTAGGATTAATGAAGTTCCTCTTGCCCAAAACCAACTTGGGGAGGAAAGGGTTCATTTGGGCTTACAGGTTACAGTCCACAATCAGGGGAAAGCCAAGGCAAGAATCTGGAGGAAGAAACTTTAACCAAAGGCCATGGAGGAGCAATGCTTACTTGTTCCTCATGGCTTGCTCGGTCTGCTTTCTCGAGACCACCTGCCCAGGGCCAGCACCACTCTCAGTGGGCTGCGCACTCCCACATCAACCATTGATGAAGGGAATGCCCTTGTCTATAGGCCAGTCTGACAGAGGCATGTTCTCCATTGGAATCCCCTCTTTCTAGACGACTCTATCTAGATTGTGCTTGTGTCAAGTTGACAAAAGATGCCCCTTTTCTCTGTCTTAGCAGTGTGGGAAAAGCCAGCTAGAACAAGATTTAAATACTACGCACAGTCTCAGAACATTACAGGAACATACATGTCCAGGCTCTAACAAAAATCACCCATGTGACCAGAAACCAGGAGGCTTTCAAGATGGATGAAAAGGTGGAGGGAACAGATGTCACAGGAGGCTGAGGAAATAAGATCAGAAGTTGCATGTCAACTTGGGCTACATGATGGGACAGTCTCAGAAGACATTAAAATGATCTGACCAAGATTTTGAAGCAGCTATGATTGCAATATTCCAATAATTAAAAACATGCCTGAAACAAATAAAAAGACTGTGGGAAAAAAAAAACAAAACAACCAGAAGGCAACAATAATAATGCAAACAAAATGAAAAATACCAGAGACACAATCCAAACAAACACTCAGAGGACAAACCCAGCTCAGCAACATGGAAGGAACAGTGAAGAATTGATAGATGGAAGACAGCCCATTATATGAAATTACCCAGCCTGAACAGAGGAAGAATGGATTGAAACTAATCAACAAGGCCTTGGTGGTCTGCAGGGCTCCACAAAAGATCTAACAAGTGTACCAATTAAGTCATGCAAGGAGATAAAGAGGAAAGGGAAAATAGATGATAGATAGATAGATAGATAGATAAGAGATAAGAGATAGATGACATATAGATGATAGATAACAGATAAATGATAGCTGCATAGATGGATAGATAATAGATGATATAGATAGATAACATTTAGGAAATAATAGAACATATTAAACTTTCCAAATTTAATCAGACTTAATGGTAAATATTTCAAGAAACCAAGTAAACCCTAAAGAGCATAATTTAAAAACCTCACACCAAGACACATCAGACATTAAACTTAAAAAAATGAAACACACAAAAAATTGTAAGCAGTATAAGAAACACCCAGAATGGCAACAGCTTTCATGTCAGAGAGGCAAGAGAGACTATTTCTCAGGTATGGAACGTACTGTCGACCTGGAACCCTCCGCTAGCAAAACTTCCTTCAGGAATGAAAGAAAACCAAGATAATCTGTCAGAAGATCTGCATGAAGACTGGCTATAGCAAGTTCTTCAACAGAGAAGGAATGAGTGAAGTGTCGGGAGCCACTGTGACCTGACTGAAACTAGCTTGGTCATCACTGTCATACCGCCCCTCAGACAGCCTGGCCTCCTCCCTGCATGCTGGGGATACACAGAACCTTGAGAGCGGTATGTGAGCTCTACAAGCTGATCCTGGCACCATCAGCATCAACAATGTGCAGGACACTTTTCTTTAGTTTTCTGCCACCTTCTGACCATAGCAGTCAGTGCTTTTATAGATTTTCCTAGAACATGAAGATAGAAAAGAACAAGCAAAGATGTAAAAAAAAAAAAAAAATTACATTTTCTAAATTATATTGGAAGGCTAAGCAAAAATTATACCATTGTTTGGTGAAGCTTCAAATGCAATGTAGAAGAAATACTTAACACAAATGTGTTATAATTAGACTTCATCCTAGCTGATAAAATGATGACACCAACAGACTATGATAAACTATATAAACATAGTGTGACTAGAAGGCTCTATTAAAAGTGCATTTTAGAACCCCAGATCATGTAGAATTCTGTGTGTAAATGTACATGCATACATGGTGCATGTGTGTGCATGCATGAGTATGTGTGCATGTGCGTGAATGTGTGTGTGTGTGTGTGTGTGTGTGTGTGTGTGTGTGTGTGTATACCAGAGGGAGGATGTCCAGTGTCCCTCTTCATCACTCTCCTCTTATTCCCTTGAGACACTGAACTTGGAGCTAGGCCAGCAGCCTGAACATCACAGAGACCCCTCTTGTCCCTGATCTCTACAGTGCTGGGATTACAAGTAGCTATGTGGCCATGAATAGCTTTTTGAGTGCTAGGGATTCAAACTCTGGTCCTCATTCGTGCACAGCAGGCACTCTTATCCATTTATCCACCTTCCCGGCCCCCAAAATAGAATTCTTTTTAAAATGTTCAAATAACCCATGGGAAAGTGGAGAAATGTAAAAAAGAAAAATAGGGGCTGGAGAGATGGCTCAGAGGTTAAGAACACCGGCTGTTCTTCCAGAGGTCCTGAGTTCAATTCCCAGCACCCACATGGTGGCTCACAACCATCTGTAATGACATCTGGCTCCCTCTTCTGTACTGCAGGGATACATGCAAACAGAATACTGTATACATAATAAATAAGTAAATCTTAAAAAAAAAAATAAATAAACTAAAGAATGAGCAGAAAACCAGAAAGAGCAGATTGAAGCCCTAGCATGGTGGTATCTGTATTAACTCTAAGTGACCTAATATTCTAATTGAAATAGAAAAATGGGCAGAGTGGATGAAAAATATTGAATGCTGTATACGTGGATATCCCTTCAAGTATATGGGCAGGCTAAGAGTGGACAGATGAATAGAGAACGCCATTCAAACATCAATCAATGGAATGCAGGAATGGCCACATTGGTAACAGATGAAGCACACTTCACAAAGAGAAAACTATCAGGACAGTCTTATAAAACGCTGTAAGATGTTGTCCACTAAGAAGACACCAGAATGTGTATACAACCAACATGAGGACTGCAGACTGCGAAGCAGTAACTGACAGACGTGTAAGGAGAACGGGTGACTTCCCCAAGGGAACAGGCCCAGAGACACCCCTCCTTCAGCAAGTGACAACAGCCAGCTATGAAACAGGAGGGAGGAATCAGGCAGCACCATCCATCACTCTAATCGACATCCAGGGGACACTCCCCCTAAGAGGACAGGGGAAGTGGGTGAAACAAAGAGCTGGCAGGAGCGACAAGCCAGACATCGAGAGGATAAGGGAAGCTACACACAGACCTGACGGCTTCCACAAATGGACCAATTACTCAAAAACCCCATCACAACGCCTCGCATGCGAAACAGACACACAATGGCTGTCACTACTCAGGAAATTGAATTCACAGCATTAAGTCAAAAGAGAAATCTCTAAACATATACATCTTCACTGGAGAATTCTAACAAACACTTCAAGATTAAAAATTCTATAAATCTCTTTTAGAAAACAGAGGGACAGTTTCCAATGCATTTTATTGGTGAAATTACTTTAATATTCAAACCAGATAGACAGTTCAAAAAAGGCAGAAGAAGAAAGAAGGGAATAAAGACAATTACAGGTCCTTATCCCCTCATAAAAACTGACACAGACATTCTTAGAAAAATATTAACATATAGAAATGAGCAATAAATAAACAATATATAAAAGGGATTATACACTATGGCCAGATGGGATTTATTCCAGGGATATAAATCTGGTTAAGTATTTGAAAATCTATGTAACTCACACTTTTAACAGATCAAAGAAGGAGGAATCATATAATCTCAAACAAACCAAGAAAAATGTTTGATAAAATTAAACACCAAGTTTTCACTTAAACAAACAGAGACACCCTTCTCCACTAAGGAGATGGTTTGGCAGGTCAAGAAAGGCATGAGCTGAGGACCTGAGCTTGCTTCCCAGAACCTACGTGGTAGAAGGAAAGAGCCAACTACTGCAAGTTACTGTGGAATAATCCTTCTGTGCACTGTGAATATATATTACTCTCATTGGTTAATAAAGAACTGACTGGCCAGTAGCCAGACAGGAAGTACAGGCAGGATAGCCAAACTGAGAATGCTGGGAGGAAGAAGGGCAGAGTCAGTGAAGTTGCCAGGAGACATGATGGAGGACAGGTAAAGCCACAAGCCATGTGGCAATACATAGATAAGTAGAAACTGGTTAATTTAAGGTGCAAGAGCTAGTTAGTAGTAAGTCTGAGCTATTGGCGGAGCATTTATAATTAATATTGAGTCTCTGTGTCGGTTATTTGGGAATTGGGGGGTGGGAGAGAAACTTCCACCTACAGCAAGTTGTCTTCTGATCTCCACACCTGAACCATGATGTATGTCTGTGCGTGCACTCTGTAAAAAGCCTATAGTTAACAAACTCTACTATGTCCAGCACAGCTAGGTTCTGGAAACCTGACTGGGGTAATGAGGGAGTGAAGAAAGGAGTCACACAGACATGTGTACAGAAAGTCTGGGACTGAGTGGGTTGTACTCTCTGATAGAGTGGCACCATCTACTATGCAACAACACGGACCCTCGGCCTGTTCATCACTTACAGCAGGGGAAGAGGGGTTAGCTAGTCTCCATAGGCAAGAAGAAGCTGCAGTGGATGCCTTCGGAACACTCTGTCTGCATCTGCACACAGACCAAAGGCGCTGGCAAGTCCCCGAGCCTGAGCCAGTGACGGTTTTGCCAATTCCCATGAGTTTGAGGCATTGGAGTCCTTGTCAATAATACACATTCACTCAGGCCTTCATCGGCTCCTTACATCCTCACTCAGTGCTTGTCCTTGGCTGTTTTCTCTCACCACTCTTCTGAGCAAAACCCCGAGAGTTCCAGAAATAAGGAAAGACAAGGAACTGAGGGTTATGCAGACCACATAGAAGAATTAAAAGTCTCTGCTGATAAACATGATCTTCTATGTGGATACACAAAATCACCGAAACCTAGTATAAGTGAATTCAACAAGTTTGAACATACAAAATCAACACACAAAAGCCAGCTTTATTTCTACACAGACATTCTTTGACTTAGCATGGGATGACATCAGCCTTGCCTTTAAAACACCCTAATTAGAATATACATGTAATACACCTTAACCTATGGAAGGTTGTGGTTTGGCGATGGTATATTGGATAGTGTTCTTGTTTCCACAGTGCTGCCTAGCGCACTGAGTGCTGAGGAACTGCTGCCTGTCATTTCAAGTATCTCCCCCGATGCTGCAAGCCAGGAGAGGATCTAAATCAAAGGTATGGTTTGACCCAATGCTATTACTTTCACACTGTTGTAAGGTCAACAATCAAACATTGAATCATCTTAACTCAGGCGCTGTCTCTCTGAGTAATGGACAGATGTTTCTCAGAGAAAATGTCACCTTTCAAAATAAGTCACTGTGATGATGAGCAAGGACTGTACTCCAGCTTCAGTGCCCTGGCTTTGGCCTTAACTATTAACTAGTATATCAATATTTTCACAGGACTATTGGGTCTCTTCTCCCATCTGCAATTCTGAGAAGAGCATTCTAGTATGTTCTGGCTTCTCATTTCTCCACTCCCCCTTCTTCCACCTTCTCCTTTTCCCCCCTCCCCTCCCTCTTTTCTTCCTTGAGAGTGTATCTCCTGCTCATTCTGCTTTGTAGCCCAGTACTCCAGGAAGACTGTCTTAGTTTGCTTTCCATTGTTATGATAAAACATGGGCCAAAAACTTGGGAGAAAGGTTTTTTTTTTTTTCATCTTACAACTCTCAGGTCATACTCTATCACCGAGAGAAGTCATGTCAAGTTATATGCACATAATTTTAAAAAGTGTCCTTTGCAATTGGTCAAAGAATGAGTCCTAGACTTCTGTGCTGCAACTAAACAACGAGACAAAAGAGCTCGGAAAAGATGAAATAAATATGGAGACATATCAAGTTTATGTACTGGGAGATTCAACATCCTAAGGAGGGCAACTTCCCCCTAATTGGTTAAAAACAATTCCTATCAAAACCTAAGCAAGTTCGTTTTAGATATAGCCAACAACATTTAAAAATGTATGCTGAAATGTTAACTGTTTTTTATTATCTACAGTGGCTTCCCCTTAAGCAACAGCTTCCACACAAGGGCTACAGCCTGGGGGGATTCTGTTCTCCCAGGCACCGACTCTTTCGAAGCTACTAAGGGAAACTTTATCTAAATCTAAAGAACTTACAATTCAAGGTTTGAGATAGAATTCTGCTCCCTCAGAGAGGCTGAATAGCAGGTAGCTAATCGTCTCCCTTTGCTGGCAGCTTCCAAAAAACCCAGTGTCCTTCTCTCAGCCCCCACTTAAAAAACCGTTGCTACACTTGGTTCTTCCTTACCACGTCCTGTCAGCTATTTCCTGACTCGGCCTTCTGCTGACAGGTTAATTTTATTTAATCAAACACATCTTTAAATTGTTAACAAAAGCAGTAGGAAAAAATGCAACACACTTTAAAATAATATTCCCCAACATTGAAAGACAATGGAGTTAGAGCAGCTAAAGCAACATGTGCAAGCATGCGTGCGTGCGTGCGTGCGCCTGTGAATGTGTTGGGAGATGCATGTGCACAGGCATGTGCATGAATGTAGAGGCAGAGACAATCTCACTGTGGCTCCTCAGGCACCATCCACCTTGCTTCTTGAAACAGGTTCTACCATTGGTCTGGACCAGCCAAACAGCCCAGACTGCCCAGCCTTCCCTAGCTGTCTGTATCTCCCCAGTACTGGGATTACAAGTGCACACCATCACGTCGGCTTTTTCACGTGGGGTCTCACTATTACACTCACATCCCCATGCCTGCCTAACACATGATCGACTGATTGAGCCATCTCCCCAGCCAAAGCAATTTTGAGAAAAAAGAATAAAGCAGGAAGAACTGGTCTGATTTCAAGATTTATTACACAGTTAGAGCAATCAAGCCTGGGCATATTCAGAAGGAAGAGCTCATAGATCAAGGAAACTCTATGAGAACCCTGAAACGAACCTACACAGATATGCCCAAAGGATTCTTGAATTGCAAAAGTAATTCAGCATAGGAAAATCTGTCTTTTTAACAAACGGTACTGAAACAATATGACATTAAGAAAGCACACTCAACCTAAGTATCACACATTTTATACAAAACTGGCTCATATGGATCACAGACTGAGATACAAAGGACAGCGCTGGGGAGGCGGCTTAGTGGGTAAAGCAGTTTCCCACAGCCTGATGACCTAAATGGGGTCCCCAACACACACAAAAGCTGAAGCAGGACACGCGTCTGCAATCCCAGGGCTCCTGTCAGAAAATGATAGACAGGAGAATTCCCAGAAGCTCCTGGGCAGTGAGGCTGGTGTATGCTGCTGTAAATGATGAGAAAGATCCTGTCTCCAATAAGACTGAAGACAAGGACTGACACCCAAGGGTGTCCTCTGACCACCACATGTACACGCCCACAACCACACACCACACACACACACACACACACACACACACACACACACACATTGAGATCCAAGACACATTTATCAGAATGATTCAGATAGGATATAGAGATAACCCCAAATTGATGCTGGTACAGATGTAATGTAAAGTAGTCCAGGCACACCGGAAAAGATTAGAGGTGTCTTTAAACCATGCAACTTCCAGATGACCTAGCACCTTTACCTGTAATATCAAATGCTGGAAATACTCTACATGTCTTTCAATAGACCAATGAGCCGACAAAGAGAATACAGTACAGAATACTCCTAAGCAGTAAAGGGAGGCAACTGTTGACACACGATTCATATGATTCTCTAGAGCAGTGGTTCTCCACCTTCCTAATGCCGTGACCCTTTAATACAGTTCTTCGTGTTTGGGTGACCCCAACCATAAAATTATTTCATTGCTACTTCATAATTGTAATTTTGCTACTGTTCTAAACCATAATATAAATGTCTGATATGCAGGATATCTGATGTGTGACCCCCCCAAAGGGGTCAAGACCCACAGATTGAGAACCACTGCTCTAGAGAATTAGGCTGAGTGAGGAAAGCCAATCCACAAGCATCATCTACAGTGAGACTTTAAAAAGTTCTTGAACCGGAAAACAATGACAGAAGAACACAGAAGTGTAAAGGAGGTCTGGAAGCCAACTGCAAGTGAGCATGGCCGTAAAACACCACACAGGGCTCTGACACTGACAGAAATGCCTTGTAGTTTAGTCAAAGTTATTTACATTGACTGTACCAATGTAAACACCCCAACTGTGATACTGTTCTGTAGATTCTCAGGAAGTCACCATTAGGGGACACTTGACAAAATGTAAATGGCATCTCTCTGCATTATTTCTTACAACAACGTGACTCTATAGTTAACTTATAATAAATTTTAATTAAAAAAATAGAAATAGCAAGGAAAATGAACGAGCTACTGCTGCACAATCACGCCTGAGAGGCAGATGTGAAAAGGAATATGCTGAAGTGTTCCATTTTTGTGAAGTCCACATATGAGCAGTATTAAATTAACCGTGTCAGAAGCAATGCACTACTGGGAAGTAAGGGACCATGAGGGACTTCTGGGGGTACTGGTGTCTCAGTTTGTGATCTAGTGTTGGCTACAAGGATGTAGTCAGTAAATGATGCCCTCATGATTTCTGCATTTTCAGTATCTCTGTTATATACTGGTTTATTTTTTTTAAGTTTATCAAGGGAAACAAAATGCCCCAAGATAAGCAGGCATGAAGAAGGAATGATTCAAGTCAACCACAATGAAGGTTAAAGGCTGGGCATGAGAACTCTAGGTTTCTAGTCACAACTGTTACACTAATGTACTTAACAGCTATTTCTTCAGCACATACTAGGTGCCAGGTGTTGTTCTGCTTGTTGGGATACACTTGTGAACAACAAAGTCAAAGCCTTCAGGAGTGGACCGAGCAAATGCTTACTGGGGAGGGGTATACTGGAGAGGGCTGATAATGATAGTGTCGTGAGTATCATTACTGACATTCAACTAGAGAAGAGAGAAGAAAGGAAAACAAAAAGAAAGCCATGTTCCTCAGAAAAGACTATAAACAGATCCGCGATGTCGGCTAGTGGTAAGTTCTAAGAGGGAAGGCAAACCTACCCTTCCACAGAGTAATTCAAACTTTACAGTGTCTCCAGAAGAAAGTGTCAACCTTACAACCTTACCAAAGACGATCAGGAAAGTGTCTCAGCCCTCACACAGGCCAAAACTGGACCTCAGTGGGACAGAACGCACACACAACCCAGGGCTGGGCGGATGAGAGGGACAACATTTCTCTGACAGAGCGGGCAGAGACCTGGATGAAATGGGGAACTGATTGCCACCCCAGCGCTCCAGGCCGGAAAACCACTCGTAGTCACTAATTCCTGGGTGCATTCACATCGATTATCTGTTTTTTAACTTCCACCGTAATATCAGGGAGTGATTAATTTTGTTGCTCCTGTTTAAAAGCTCAGAAAGGCTGAGCAACTTTCTCAGGGTCACACAGAGAAGTACTGGCGGGGGCAGTGCTCCAAGCCAGGGCCTGTTTATTCCCAATTCTTGCTTTGCACAGTCCCAGAGACTAAGGCAGCCGCCGCACGCGTCCCCACCCCTGCAAGATACCTTCAGCAGGCTCTGGAGTGCCGCGAAATGCTCCGCTGTCAGGGCCGCCATCTTTCTGGAGTCACGTGACAGTAGGAGCGAGCGGGGCGTGCCACGTGACACCTCGTGGGACATGCTGGGAGTTGTAGTTCTTTACTGTGGCAGGCGGGGATGGCGTAAGAGTACTAGGGTGTGCAGAAGACCCGGAAGTCTCACTCCAGGATGGCTAAACTCTAGGACCAGAGGGCCGAGATGCTGGGAAAACTCGGGTATAGGATGGTTTCCAGGGAGCAACCGTCTGGATTTTCTAGTTCTGGGAAACTGGTTTTGCCTTTGCCCTTCGGAGTAGGCTGGCTGATTTGGGGAATACACCTGCAGGCTTGGCAGGCACCTTGGCAATACAGACACCCAGAAATGATCAGCCTACTCTCCATCTGGACTTAAACGAAGCAGTGCCTATTTGAATTCTTGGAATTCACACACACACACATAGGCATGCATGCACACCTGCCGTATACCCTGAAAAAAACGCCGTGCTCTTAGGCATAGTTTCTTTTATGTTTATGGAGAAGTAGGGGCTTGGCATTATAATTAGCCTTATCCAGAGAGTGAGGCCAAATCATTTAGGGTTCTTAGTAACTTTCCTGTCTGAAGAACAGGTGATTGGGAAAGGGGTCAGAAAGCAGGAAGGCGTCTGAAAGTATTACCTATCTCAGCGAGGCTTGTCTCGGCCATGCTCTCCCTGGACTCTTTCCCTAGAGAGCGTCTCTTGCTCTGGGAACCCAGTGTTGAGGCTCATGCAGCGAGGAACTGAGGCCTGAAAACGCCTCCTTCCTCGGAGGCAGAACCTCCGACCTCTAGAAAGTCTGAAAGCAACAGTAGCCAGGCCAACAGCTAACTGCAACCTTGTTATGGGTTGAAATCTACCCGACAGGCTCACGCTTTGACCGCTTGGTCCCCAG
>CABHPP010106651.1:0-11957 GCA_902168425.1 Peromyscus attwateri
TGATATTGACCTGCTCCTGGATGGTCTGTGTTCCCTAAAGCAGATACAGAACAAGAGCCCTAGTTACTCGAGTTTTCTGTTGTAGCAGAGCTTATCTCAGCCTGTTCATACATGGAGCATTTGCGGTGGTGACTGGGTCGTGCCTGACAATTAATATAGGACCGAATCTTGTCCGTGAGTGGCCCCTGGGGAGAAGGGATTGTAGAAAGATCCTGTTGTGGAATCCATGGGCTTGTTCCAGTTGAGAATTCAGCCACAGTTCCAGGTGTAACTGTAATGGGAGGTCTGTCCTTTGTCCAGACCTGATCTGGTGCAGCCTCCTACCCATTCATCTCTGCTCTTCAGCCCCGCCTCTATGGGGCGAGGCCTGGCATTGCCTCTTACCTCACCTGGGTTACCTCACTGTAAGTCAGTTGGGACAGTCTCATTTTAGTGTGGAAGGCAAAAACTGTTGGGCAGTGATTGAGTTGTTGTACTGTGATCTTAATGAGGTTGCAAGTACTTTATGGAGGTGATCATCTATGGCTGAACCCATAAAGAGCCTGCTTCTGCAGGAGGCCGCAGGTCAATGGGAGCTTCACCCTGGGTGTTTTCTGCTGTAGCCAGCCTTTCACTGGGCTGCTTTCCCCTTTAGTGAGTGCTACTTCACACTTTGTTCTCGTAGCCCTTCTGTGAGATACAGACAACACTGCGCTCTGCTTCTTGGAGGGGAACACTGAGGTGGGAACTCTGTACTGAGGTGGGAACTCTGTAGTGGTAAGAGATGACAGGCTTGCAAGCATGGAGTACCACAGACTCTGAGGTGTGAGTAGGTGGCCTTCTCCCAGGCTGACTGGCCTTTGTACCTGGCAGCTGTGTGGAACTGTCTGAGAGCTCTTGAGGCCCAAGGAGGAATGTGAGTCTGTTCTCAAAGGCAAGAGACTTCCTCATTGACATCTTAGCCTATACATCTCTTCCCACCTGGACACATACAGGTGCCACTTAGCTGGCCTCCAGGGCTCTAGTCTTCTCTACTCAGGCATGAATGGGTCCTCTCCCTAAATAGAGCAGAATGCTTCACAAGCTCATGGCCACCGTTGTCTGTCTGAATGGAGAGTCACATTCAGAATTCACTGAGAGCTCTCAATAGTCTGCTCTGTCTTCTTGCTCTCATTATTCTCACACCCATTTTCCCTTCCCTCCAAATCCATATTCTCATGGCTCCCATGTCTACCTACACCGCCCTGAGTGTGCCCAGTCTCCTCTCACGGCCCCTACTTCACTCATTTGCTAATGACCTTCTCGATTCTTTTCAGCCAGTTGTTGTTGTTTCTCGGACAGTCCCACCATGTAGCCTTTGTTGGCCTGGAATTTACTATGTAGACCAGACACTGGCTTCAACCTTGGAGTGGTCCTTTTGTTTGCCTCTGAGTACTGGGATCGCAGGTCTGGGCTGCTGTGCCTAGCCCCCCACCTATCCTGCTTTTTTATACTTCTGGGAATTTTCTTTCCTGTCTAAGCCAATGGTAGTTTATTGAAAAAGGTTATAGAGAAAGAGAACCAGTAGTAAAAAATCTATACAGATGTTTCTCTACTACAATGGGTTATGTCTCAGCTAACCATTATAATCAGAGAATATTGTACATTGAAAATACATGTTACATGTGAACAATAGAGCATTATAACTTAGCCTAGCTTACCTTAAACGTGCAGAATACTTGAATTGGTTTACAGTTGGACAAAATCAACTAATATACAACCCGTGTTATATTGTTCATCTTCTGTAACTTCTGAAACACTGTACTGAAATTGAAAAATGGGAGTTGTTAGTTGTATGTGGTTACACTCATACAGTCATAAAGCAAAAAAAAAAATCATCAACTCAAAGTACAAGTCAGGATCAATCTGCATAGATAGTGTAAGGACTCTCTGTCTCTGTCTCTCTGTCTCTGTCTCTCTCTCTCTCACACTCACACACACACACACACACACACACACACACACACACTCATACACATGCACATGCATTGCCTGCACATGCATGCATGCACACGTATATTCTACAGAATCAATTTACCCAACTACAGAAGCTGCCATGTCTCAAGATCTGCAATCACCAAGCTGGAGACCTCTAATTGCTGATTGTCTAGTTCCAGTCAGATCTAGAGACCTGAGAACGAGGACTAATGGGTAAGCTTTACCTAACAGCAGGCTTGGGACCCAGGTAGAGCTAACGTTTCATTTTGAAACAGAAGCAGGAAAGCCTGTGCCTCAGCTCAGGCATGTAGGATGATCCCCTGTTACCTTTCTTTTCTACCCATGTCTTCAGCAGATTAGAGGAGGACCATTCACATCAGGCAGAGCAATGTGCTTGGCTTTGGGTACCAGTTCCAATAATAATCCTCTCCAGAAATACCTTTAACGATATGCTTAGGATGTTTGGCCAACTGTCTTGGGTCCCCATGTTTTGCATAAACATCACTGAAAACATTTAAAACCCCATTAAATTCCATTTGTGCCATAGTTTTCACCAATTGTACCAACATAAACTTGAATAAGCTTAGCTGGACTCCTGTTTTTCCTGTTGGCTCCACCGGAGCATAGCATGTGTTTGTACCTGATCCTCCACCATTCTGTACTTAGTTCTGTTCAGTATCTCTTGTTCTTCCATCTCCACCACCTTTGAAGGGCAGATGCCAAAGTACCAAAGGCTTTATCACTCTTCTTTCCCCCAAGGTGAAGAGTTCTTGGTCTATAAAGATGATTAATGAAAGCCAGGCTCTTAGCTTAGTTTCCCAATGGACAATACAGAGGTTTCTGAATCTGGTGCTGGAATTACAGACCAAGGTACTGGGTTTGGAGAACTTGAGACCTTGTTTCTTATAGGCACCAGAAAAAGTGGTAATTGGTGTCTGTTACACAGTAGGTGGCCAAATGTGAGATTCAAGTTTTCATCAAATGCTTTTATTAGATTATTGAAGGTTCTACAGTGTAATTGGGGAGAGCAGTGGAGTCAGAGACAAATAACTTGAACTATTTGCTTTCTTTACCCGTTTCCTAAGTGAAGAAAGTTGGTACCTACCCCTTTCCTGACTCCTTGGATCTTTTGAAGACAGACTAGGTGATGACAAAAAGAGCTAATTTTATTATATGTGGTAAGAACTGTCCAAAACACTCAACCTAGTGAGGTTCAAAGTCCTGGAAACTGAAGTTCAGAGAGGTCACCGAACCAGAGATTATCAGGCCTGTGACTCTGACTCAGGTGGTTTGAGGATTCTGCAGTTCATGCTGCCCACTCCTGTAGGTGCTGCGAGATGGGGTGAAAATGCATTTGGGCCTTGAGGAATGTGTTGTGCAGACTCATTTGAGCATCTTGGAGATGATTTATGCATGACTGCAGCCCACTGGGGATGTGCTGAGCTTGGACCACATGTGAATTGAGAGCAGGAATGTGTGAGAGCTCTTGACCTGTCACAGCTTTTACCCACCAGAGTGACAGTTGGATTCACTGCAGACATCTCGGGATTCTGTTGCATCCAGGTGACATGGTCCTGGCAGGCTGCTCTTAGATTCCCCCAGGATTTGCCCTCTGTGCTCTGAGCCTGCACCTCACTGTTGTGGCCTGTGTCTCACTGGAAATCAGACAGTGGTGGTTGTGGGTCTCTTCAGTTGGAGTGTGGGCCATGTGAGGGCAGGCTGAGGCTGTTCCCTTCACTGTTGTGTGTCTGGTACTGCCTGGTTTGGCAAACGGACTCATAGAATTAGGATGTTTCCTTAGAATCTAGTCTCCTCAGAGTGTTTGTTTTGACGGAGGTAAAATATTTAAAAACTATTTTAACTTTCAAAAAAGGCTTTGATTGTTAGTACACATAACACAATTTGTTGTCTTAGTTGTCCTTGCCCCCTTTGGAAGTTTATAGTTGAGTGACATTGAGTACATTCACAATGCTGTGCAGCCATTGCCAGCCATTCAGCTCCAGAGCATGGACATTAGCTCTGTGAGAAAATCTGTGGCTGCCACACACTTCACCTCTCAAACCCTAGCCCCTGGAAACCACTGTCTCCTCTCTGGCTCTGATATTTGACAATTCCAGGGTACTTATCTGAGTGGAACTCTATGGTATTTGTCCTTTTAAATCTTGTTTATTTCATATGTTGTAAAGCGCAGAAGGTTTATTCATATGCTGATATGCGTTGCTAGAGTTTTCCTGCCTTGCCCACAGTCAGGACAAATCTTTGTCACCCGCCAGTCCCACAGCTGCTCAGACCCAACCAAATAAACACAGAGACTTACATTGCTTACAAACTGTATGGCCATGGCAGGCTTCTTGCTAACTGTTCTTATATCTTAAATTAATCCATTTCTATAAATCTATACCTTGCCACGTGGCTCGTGGCTTACCGGCATCTTTACATGCTGCTTGTCCTGGCGGTGGCTGGCAGTGTCTCCTTCCACCTTCCTGTTCTTTTCTCCTCTCTGTTAGTCCCGCCTATACTTCCTGCCTAGCCACTGGCCAATCAGTGTTTTATTTATTGACCAATCAGAGCAACACATTTGCCATACAGAACATCCCACAGCAGATATGGGTCAGGCTTTTCATCCTTCTAAAATAATTTCTGATAAATTACGTGTATGAGTGTGTTGCCTGCATGCATGTGCACTGTATGCATGTCTAGTGCCCACAGAAGCTAGAAGAGGGCACCAAATTTCCTGGAACTGGAGTTATTGGGTAGTTTGGGCCACCGTGTGGGTGCTGTAAACAACCTGTGTCCTCTGCGAGAACAAGTGCTCTTAACTGCTGAGCCATCTCTAAGGCTAAATGACATTTCATTGTGTGGCTGGACCACTTTTCAGTGGACATTTGGGCTGTTCCCACCTTCCGGTTGTCATGAAAAGTGCTGCTCTACCAGAATTTCTGTTCCAGTCCTTGCTTTCAGTTCTTTTTGACACCGATCTAGACTTTGACGAATTTGCTGGATCATCCTGAGTTTGTTTGGAAGGTTAAATAACCTAGTGTTTGGAGCCGTTCTTGGACAGTACCTAAGTGCCTAGCAAGCACCACAGGTTATTTACACTTGCCTTGAGGCAGGACTCATAACCCAGAAGTTCTGTGCAATTAATAGCGATGTAAGCATGTGGCCTGGTGCCTTTGAGAAATGGAAGCTGAAAAGTGGGTTTGTGCCCCATCTAGCTCCACTCAGACTGCCGGGAGTTTCGAGGGCCTGTACCAGGCCTGCATGGCCACAGGGATGAGTTCGGTGTGGATAGGTCTTGGGGGAGGCCCTGCAACCTTAGTGGAAGAAAAGACTGGAAGTGGCCAGTCTGGGACAGGAGTCCAGTGGCTTTGTGCATGTTTTGGGGCGTTACAGTATGATGCCTTGCTATATGTAGATATTATGAAATAACTAAATCATCATATTTAGCATATTTGTAACTTGGTATAAAATAACTGTGGTGAGACCACTTAACGTCCTCTCATAACTATTTTGAAATATGCTATACTTTATCCATAGTCATTCTTTCCTGTGCAGTCAGTGCAGAACTTATCCGTGCTAGCTAATTTAGTGTCCATTAACCAATCTCTCCCCTACTCCCAAGGTAATTGCTCTGTTCTTTCTGCTTCTGTGAAATCAGTGTTTTTAGGGATTACACGCAGTATTTGTCTTTCTGTGCTTGGCTTATTTCATTTAACATGTTTCATCCACATTGCTGAAAGAAATAGCCTTTTCTTTTGATTATGGGTATACCATTGTCATAAGCCATATCTTCTCACATTGATTCATCGGTGGATACTTGGGTTGGTTCCACACCGTGTCTGCTGTGACTACTGCTGCGGTCAACATGGGTAGTTTTCTAAGAAGGACATGTCAACATTCTTGAGATAGCCTCAAATTTCCCCAAGAAATAGCATATCCTTCTCAAAATGACCAGCTAGTGAGAGAAATGTGCTCAGAGCAGAGGAATAAATAGTTAATGGGTGGGGCACCTTGACAAGGGTTTGGCACTTTGCTCATAGTTCTAACCATATCTTAGGTTAGGGATTTGCATAGGATTCCTTTCCCTCACTTATCTTGCATTCTGGTTCCAAAGCCTTTTCTAGTCCCACGGTATTCCTATTCTTTGAAAAGAGTTTTCTCTTGAATGTTCGCTTGAAAATAGAGAAAACATTCAGACTTGTTCTACAAATCTTTTCCATAAAGACAGAAGAGCGGGATGATGATTTTGATAATGAAAAGGCCACTGTCCTGTGGCCTGAGGAGGCTGATGTGACTGCACGCATCGGGGAAAGATGCCCTCATCTTGTACTTGGGAATGAGTGTCTGCTCAACTGAAACCACACTTCCCACATTTTGATGAAAATGTTTTAGCACTAAGTGTTGGAAAATACTTGAAAGAAAATCTTACGGTTTGAAAGTGAACTCCACAAAGCTCCCAGAGTAAAACTTTCAGTCCCTAGAACACATCTATCAAAACCCACTGTTGCCAAGGGCATACCCAGTGGCTGTACAGAAGGCACGGGTACATTTTGTGCTAATCATATGGCTTTTTATAAATTTTTATATGGGAATTTAGTCAAATTTGCCAAGTAGAACAAAAGTGCAAATAACATGCTGTGGTAGAAATGGTCTTTAAATAGACATAGCTCCTAGGCGATGCTAGTAGTGGTCACGGAAATGACTGAGCTTTTGGGGGGAGCTCCCTATTCTATAGATGGCATGCATCTCTGGGTTATGTACACACAAACAACTATTGGATGGTTCAAATGATCCATAAGGCTGCCAGGCAGGAGACAGCATCTGCATCAAGCCTGATGCCCATGCAGAACAGAGACTTTTGGGAGGCATCTGAAGAACGTGCCCCTGTAGTACTTTGCACACTGCTTTCTTTTCAAAGCAGAAACTACTTAATCTTGTAGAACCTTAATTTGAAAAAAAAATCTAAGTCACATTGTTCTAAAATGTTCAGTTAGGGGCTGGAGAGATGGCTCAGCAGTTAAGAGCACTGGCTGCTCTTCCAGAGGTCCTGAGTTCAATTCCCAGCAACCACATGGTGGCTCACAACCGTCTGTAATGAGATCTGGCGCCCTCTTCTGGCCTGCAGACATACATGCAGACAGAATACTGTATACGTAATAAATAAATAAATCTTAGAATGTTCAGTTCACTGGCGTTCAGCATGTTCAACATCTGTATCCATTCCTCTTACTAATCCTTCACTGCTGCTAATCTGCATTCTATATGGATTTGCCTCCTAGATAGTTCATATTAGTTGAATTGAGAGATCTTTCTGTATCTAGAGTCTTTCATTTAGCATATTTTTGAGCCTTGTTCACATTGGAGTGTGTAGGAGAACCACATTTCTTTTGACAGATAAGCCCTTGGAATAACTATTCCACTCTGCTAACTATGCCATATTTTGTTTATCTATTCCTTAGATGATTGGCATTTGGGTTGTTTCCATCTACTAGCTATCATGAACTTTTTCTGCTGTTTATGTTCTGGAAGAGTCCTTTGAGTGCCCATTTTCAAGTCATATGTATACATTTAGAAGCAGATTTCCCTGATCATACAGTTCTGTATTCAGTGGCTTTAGTGTTCTGGAGCAGCTGCATCATTTAACATTTGGCAGGCAGTGTTTGAGGGTTCTGGTTTTTTCATCTACATGGTGACATCCATTCTTTGCCACTATTGAGTATTAGCCATCCTACTGTATGGAAACTGATTCTGCCTTGTAATTTTGATTTGCATTTCAGGGCTTTGTTTCTAGTTGAGCTGCATTATGGAGGAGCCATTTTTTTTTAAGATGATTTCATATGATGGGGCAAAAGATACTTTGGTTGACAGTTGCTGAGTGGATGCCTCTTCTGTGCTCAGTACTCTGTGCTCAGTACTCTAGTGATTTTTATCTTTTAGGTTTAGATCTCGCACCACCCTGCTTCCTGTATGAGATAAGCGCTTGGCAAGAGTAAATTATGCACTCAAAGTTACTTAAGTGGCTTAGTAGTAGTTTGGGGGTTCAACTCAGGGCTCAAATTTAACTCCAAGGCCCATGCACTTGCCATGGGGAGTTTGAATCCTGGAAGTAGGTAAAACAAAGTAAAGGTTACTTCTATTTCAAATATTTTAGTCAACAATGAAGACTCAACATGTTGTGATGAGAAAGGACTGTCAGTGGTTACCTGGGTCCTGGGAGTCTATAGCTGTCTCTTGAGATAGCCGAAAGCCAAGACTTCAGTTGTGCGGAGCATCCTGTCCTGGAGCCTGAAACATTACAAAGGGAGCACCTGTATATGTGTATGGAGCCATAGGACCTTTGTCTTGTTTTTGTGACTTTCAAGTGGATATTGTTTGTTACACTGAACCTCGAGGTTGAAGAAGCACACAGGGCAAGCCTCAACTACAGCAAGGCTCAAGAATGTCTTCCGTTGGTGATACTGCTCAGGAGATGTGTGCTGGACTGAATTGAATATGATCTGAAAAACTAAATGTAAGACTGGGTCCTATTTTAAATGCACGGAAACCTGATATTTAATGTCCTCAGATGAATCCTGTTGTAATAGCCCCTTGTATCTTTTAGATCCATCTGATGTTCTCATACTGCGTTTGTTTAGGGTGAGATGCACCTGTATCACAATTTTATTTAAAAAGGTCATCCATTGATGCTATAACCAAATTACCTTTTGCTATAAAGAGATGAGTCATATATTTTTAACCATGTTTATTTATCAAACTTAAGTGGAAACTGGATGCTGGAGATGAAGTCTGGAATATACTATAATCTGGAAGGGGAGCAGATGCCCAAATTGAAACTACAACTCTCTACGTGAACTGGGTGCATACTGGATTCATGGTGGGAGCAGGCAGTGCCATGAGGAGTTCAGAGGGGCTTCATGAAGGAAGTAAGGAGAAGAAATTCTCAGGACAGAAAGGACAAAGATTTCAGAGGAAGGATCCAGTTCTAGAGGAACTGGAAAAGCAGGAAGGAGAAAGGAAAACATTTCAACTATGGGGAGTGGTGTGTGTAAAAGACCCAGAG
This sequence comes from Peromyscus attwateri, assembly GCA_902168425.1. NCBI lineage: Eukaryota > Metazoa > Chordata > Mammalia > Rodentia > Cricetidae > Peromyscus > Peromyscus attwateri. The sequence continues at coordinate 9,017 of CABHPP010106651.1, forward strand.
AAGAGAATGAGTAGTGAGTTGGCAGCAGTCAGGGGCTTGACCTGATAACTCAGTAGAGGAGGCTGGTGGAGAGAAGCTCTGTGGACATCTAAAGGTGTTAAGGCTGACTGAGGTCAGTGTTCACTCTCTCCCAGCTTCCCAGAAAGTAATATCCTTGTCCGTTTTCTTTTGAAGGTGGTCTGGCCTACAGGCATGAATTAGAGAAGGTCTTCTTTTCCCACAGGCAGTTCCTCACTTGGTAGATTTATCCTCTAGTCTCTGGCCAAGCAGGGATATTCATCTCCTTGTCACTTTTGTGGAAGTGAGACTCACATGTGACAGACCTGTGTAAGGTCAGACTGTATACTTAGAGGAGAATATGCTGGACCTACGAAGGCTGGAATATCCTGCCGAGGGCTCACCCTTTTCCGCTAACAGCCTAGGTGCAGAGGAGTGGAGGGGGCAGTGGTGATGACGCGGGCAGTCGGGAGCGCTGCATCTGCCAGGTGTTTCCTTGGAAGTGCCGTCCCTGGGACCTCACATGAGATTCTATGGATCCTGGCAGCAGAGGTCAGTGATGTCCTGGAAGGAAGTATTCTCCTCTTGTTATGACCATCTTCATTCTCTACCTAAAGTGAGCTATGGAAGGGATTTGCAACAGGCATCGAAGAGTGTGACCTGAGGAATGCTGCTTGCAAAGGTCATGAAACTTAGCCATTTCTCCTACTCTGTTCAGACCCCAGAAATTAAAATGGAAAGCACAGCTAGACAAGTCTCTTGGCTTTCATCTTTATCATAAGTGTTAGAGAGCATTGCTTAAATATTTAAGAATTTTTGCAGATAAGTGGTACTTCTTGTTTAACACTTCTTTCAATGCCCTGTGTGTTAGAAGATAAGTATTTTAAAGAAACTGATGAGCCCAGATTTTAACATTGCAGCTATGAGTTGCATTACTCTTCACTTACCCTGGCTTTAGGCTACTGTAGGGATAGTGGCTAATTTGCTAGGTCATCTAAAATATCTCTACTTTTAGCAGAATAATAGTAAGTAGTAGATTACTTAAAGCAGAATAATAGTAGTAGATTTTCTCCTAGGGCTCAAGAGCTATCTAGTTCCAGGTTCTTGGCTTCATTAACCGTGTCAGGTGTGGGTTCCATTTCATGGAATGGGCCTTAAATCCAATTTTTAAAAAAGCGGTTGGTTACTCCCATAACATTTACGCCACTCTTGCAGCAGGATATCTTCTAGGCATCTCGCTGTTTTAGGTCACAGGGTAGTAGCTGTGAGAGATGGATGATTGCTTTCTTCTCTGGCATCATATGTATTACCTTCCAGCACCATGACCTCTAGTCACTAGGAGTGAAATGTCTAGTTTGGTAACAGTTCTTCCATGTTTGAAGAATTAAATACTGTCTTTAGAAACAGGACTTTTACTGTCCCATTGTGGAAGGTAACTAACAGCACTGGAAATAGCCTGTAATGTTTGGTGGTGTCTATGGAGACCTCTTTGATCAACAAATCAACAAGTGTAGCCCATTCCTGGTAGTGACAGTTTTACTTGATATCATATGTCAGTTGGGGCATTCTTCCCCTTCCCCCATTGTATAGTAACTCCATTTGAATTCCTTTTATATATATATCTTAGGAAGCTTCTAGAGCGGTAGGTTTCCATATGGCCTTTCTTTTTCTTTTTTTTTTTTTTTTTTTTTTTTTTTTTGGTTTTTCGAGACAGGGTTTCTCTGTGTAGCTTTGCGCCTTTCCTGGAACTCACTTGGTAGCCCAGGCCTTGAACTCACAGAGATCCGCCTGCCTCTGCCTCCCGAGTGCTGGGATTAAAGGCGTGCACCACCACCGCCCGGCTCCATATGGCCTTTTAAAAGGTCTTTGGTGCTGGCTGTCCCTCTCCATATTCCTTCCTTTACCGTGTCCTCCCATCCCTGTACCCATTCTGCTAAGTGAACATGGCAATCAAATGACTCCTGACATACTTGTAGATGAATGCATCACTCAGCCCTCATCAGAGAAGCTGCTTCTGGCAGTAGATGCTAATTCGCACAGAGACCCACAGCTGGACAATGCACAGACAGTGAGAGACCTTGGAACACTCAGCCTTAAATGGGATGTCCTTAACAAACTTTCTCTCAAAGCTCAAGGACTTACACAGAAGATGTGGAAAGACAGTAAGAGCCTGTCATCTGGCTCCAAGGAAGAACCTTCTGGTCACAACAGAGCGGATGCACATAGGAACTCAGAGAGTTGACAGCATGCACAAGACCTGCGCAAATTCAAGCCAGACAAAATCCCCAGTGTGGAGAAGGGGAAATGGGTATCTTGTCCCACCCAAGAAGCTATTTGCAATTGCTTCCTGCTGGGAGAGAGAAAAGCAATTTTCTCCTATGGTGTGACATTGGGTCTATCAACCACACTCCAGGGCAGACCTGATGCACAGGAGTGGTTGACCAATACAAAGTGGACACCATGTTTATTTGTTGATTTTTTTCATGGTTATATTGTTACAGTTTGGAAGTTTTGTGGGGGTTTTTTTGGCTTTGTTTTTTAATTTTTATTTATGAGAGAAAGAATGTGAATTGAGTGGATGGGGAGGAACCAGGAGGACTCGGGGTAGGGAAAGAATGTGATCAAAATATATTGTATGAAAAAAATGAAAAATGATTAAAAATATAATACAGTATCTATTAGAATGTTCCCAAAACGAGCTAAATGTATTGCCTTTATCGGCAGAATCCTTTCTGTCACACCCACCCCCCAATAAGTTTTTAAGGACTCTCTGGGGGAAACACTTGAAAGGGTTGGTTTGTCTTTTGAAGTCTGGCTTGACTGCTGGCCTTCCTCTTTATTCTGTGCTCCCTCCCTCTTTATTCTGTGCCCCCTCCCTCTTTATTCTGTGCTCCCTCCCTCTTTATTCTGTGCTCCCTCCCTCTTTATTCTGTGCTCCCTTCCT
>CABHPP010106652.1:0-10026 GCA_902168425.1 Peromyscus attwateri
CCTCTAATAGGTCAGGCCATGGATTCTAACTCACATTTGATTCCCTACCGCTTTCTGGGAGGTTTTATTTGTTCCTCCTGCCTTGGAAACTGTGAAGCAGAATCAGAGCCTCTGTTTGGAGATCTTATCTTTACCGCTCCCCACTGGGTGTCCTTTCTTCCTCTATCTCTCCAGCCTGGCATTCCTCCTCCATTCCTGTTAAGTGCTGGAGTCTGTCATCCTGGATGGAGTGCAAAAGCTACAGTGTAATCTGACTTTCTTTCAGGGCCACTGACCAGAGGAAACAAAAGCTAGACCGAGAGGCTCTCCTGATGCTGACCAGCCAATGGCTCTGCAGCTGCTTTCTGTGTTTAAAATTCCTTATCTGGTACGACTAGCAAATCCTCAGGCCCACAAGTCAACTGGAAGCTTATCTCTGGGGCTGCTGCTTCAAAGAGATAGACACACACTGCTCCTCGGGGTCAGATGCTCTGTGTCAGTGTGAGAAGGGAGGCGCTTGGATCTGTCAGTTTAGCACGTGTAACACAACCCATTAACTTCTTTTTCTTTTGTTTCGAAGCAGAGTTCATTTTCCTCTTGTATAATCAGTGCTTTAGGCAAAGGACGAAAAGTGGAAAGAAAGGGTTTCTTGACAATTTGGTCCATTTGACATACTTCTCTTGAATATTTTACTGTATTATTTAATAGTTTAGATTACCTGCACTTGGAAATGTATATAGAAATGGATTTGGGGCTTTTTTCATTATAAAAATAAAATGAAAAACGATTCCTCAAGTTTTTATACCATTGGATAAATGTGATTTTCATGGCTGATTCACTGTATATGTACAGAGTAAGCTGTTCTATTTCCTCATTTCGATGTGGCAGGTTTTTTGTTGGTTTCCAACAGTTTTCATTTGTGTTGTTGTAATGTCTTGGTTGGAAAGCCTTTTTCTTATGTATGCTTGAATTTCCTGGAGTGATAAAACAGTAGGTATACTATACGGTGACTATCAAAAGACAATTTCACAGGAAGTTTCTTCCCATTCATGTTTTTGCCACGTGTGTGGCACGGCCACTGTATTCTATGGCTGTCTTATTTAATAAGAAAAGATCAACAGAGGTTTAGCTTCCACTGTTACTAATGACCAACATCTTTCTCATTGAAATTTTTTTGGCTTAGTCTATTTATGCCCCTTTCCTATGTTTCCATTTCCGATACTTTTTCTTGTTCATTTTTGTGTGGATTGCTGACGTTCAGCGATGTTGCAAGTTAGAACTCATTGTTTTCCATTTGATTTTGTTTTGTCTGCATCATATTTTTTTAAAAGTACTTCAGTTGTATAACATTGTGCTATTTTTCTGTTACTTTCAAATGTAAGGTCTCCCCTTCCCAGATACTTGATAATCATTTTTGTTATTGCTTGTGGGCTTTGAATCCATTTTCCCTTCTCTGAGTTATGGCCCATTTTCTCAACCTCAGCTCATTGTCTGACTTTTCCTCTGTCACTCAGTCTTGACCAGTTGGAGCACCACAGCCCTCTACTCACTGTGATAAGTTTAGAAATAAACTTCCAACTAAATCGAGACCACTGTGAGATACATACAAGAAACACAAGCAAAAATTACATCATACTGTTGTGGAAGAAAAGCCAAATTTTCTGCTAGGAATGTGGGAGGACATAGACTAGAGCTTTAGTAAGGCATCTTCCCATCACACAGACTGTGGGAGTGAAGCTTTCGCTTAGGAGACCAGACCCAGACGGGGGGAGGGGGGGGATCTAGATTCCCAATGATACTATTTAAACTGGTCCATCAACCTACACTTAAAGATAAGGTATCTATACTTTCCATTCCCTGAGCTAATATGTCTTTACTCATTTAAGACAGGTTAAGTGGAGTTTCAGTGAATACCAACAGAGACCTAATGCATGGGATATCACTGCCTGCATATTTTCTTTCCTAATGAAATGTTGGCTACAATGTCCTAATCCTGCCATATTTCTCCTTCTGCTTCAACAGTGTAGCAGTTTCCTCAGAGATTAAACATTCCTTCCTGTAGGAAAGCTCATGAAGACTGAGGAGGTTCCAAAATGGGCTGTTTAAAACTTAGAGAGAATACAACTCAGAAGCTTCAGGAAGTCCCTGAAACTGGCCAAATGCACTAGCCCCTGCCTCCCACCCCAAGCTTATATAAGCAGTTAGGACTGCTAAGATACATTCTTAGCCAAGCCAAGCCACCCAGAAGATTCTCGGGCGAGATAAACTTCCTAGAAGAGAGACCAGCTCTGCTGTCGCAAAGAGGCTCAGACCAATTGAGTGGCCTGGAAGAGACACTCTCACACCCATAGAGCTGCCTGCAAGCTGTGCAAAGTGCCAGGGTTTCAGCTTTTGTAATTTGTCACCCATGCTGGGGTGGGCTTTTGGAGATGCAGCTATCTTTACATTATTTTTGCTTCTGTAAGTAAGCCCAATAAAACTCGTTGGTTCAACAGCTTCCCTCTCTTCAATGCCTAAGGTGGTGCTGTATAAACAGCAATGCTTGGCAAATGTCTGATGGATTCTGTTGAATTAAATGTGAGTGGACCCCACATTTCCTAAAAGTCACTTTTGAAAAGTCTTCTGTTTGTAAGCTTGCTAACCACCACTATGGTCTCTAATCAGAAAAGTAATCTATAGAAGTTTCTAATATTTGATCTCTCTGTGTGTTTCGATCCACTTTAAACTGGAGCTGTGTGTAAATATGTGCTTGGAATGTTCACTGCATGCTTCAACAAAACAGACAGGAAGATGTAGAGTGCCTCCCTCTTGAATCAGCGGCTCAATAAAATGTAATGTTTACTTTCCATCCTTTGTAAAAAACCGGTTTTTCTATGGAGCTTGATTCCTTTCACACAAAGCTACTGACATCCTCTCAAATAAAAAGGGGCTGAGAAATGAGATGTTTTCCTGGTGATTACCATGAAAACTTGGCAGCAATTCTGTACCCAAATGGCCATGAGCTACTGCTATTGTTCACTGTTTAGGAAGCCTGCTCTTTTCCTTTGCACCCATGAAACGAAAATGTCATAGTCACAGGGAAACACTTGCAGAACACATTGGGGAAAGACATTAAATGATGTATCATTGTGGGGACAGCTGGCAATTCTTGATCTTTTTTCCTTTAATAATGACTGAATTGGGTTTCGAAGTGAACTAGGTAGGGGAGGGTCTTCTGCCATATCTTTATGCAAAGCAAATACTAGAGGAATATAATGAATGAATTGATCATATGATTGTCCCATCTCTTCCTAACAGTAGCTGAGCCTGATGGGCTATTTACTATGTGCCAGGTACTGCCAAGCATTTGACACATATTACATCCATTTTTACACATGGAACTTAGATAAAGTGCAGTTACTTAAATGAGTACGTGGTTATACAGGCTGCAGTAGAAGAGCTAGGATGCATACCAGGTAGTCTTGCTTTGGAGCTCAACCATTATGTCTTATTGATTCCCAGAATATATTCCCAGATAAGTTGACAAGCTTGTGGTAATAAAGGAACATGGTCTCTGGGGGAAAAGTCATCTTTCAAATCTATTCAGATTTTAATTACATTCACCTTTGATTTAACTTACAGATATGGGATTTACGTTTAAGAATGTTGATTGCAGCATTGTTAGCAAGGGCAGGAACATGCTGAATGTTCATCAATAAATAAAGCTCTACTTAATAGTGACATGATCATACTTGTCAGGAATCTCTTGAATGAATTAGATTTAGATCTATTGACTTGGAAGTTTATTCACAGTATCATTAAGTAAGAAAAGCAAACAGCAGAGAACAATATGGCATGTGATTCACTTTTTATCAAATAATGAGCAAATATATGTAGTATCTGGAGAAGAAAGGGAAGGAAGTACTTCCAAACATGGTAAGAAAGTGGAACGGGGCAGGGGAGGGGGAGGGCTCATTGAACAAAACACTTGCTATATAGCTCAAAGATCTGAATTTGAATCCTCAGAACCCACATAAAAGACAGGCACAGTAACACATGTCACAATGCCAGTGCTTCTGGTGAGATGACAGGTGGGGACGGAGACAGCAGAATCCCTGGAAAGTTCAAAGGCCACTTAGCGCCGGGCAGTGGTGGCACACGCCTTTAATCCCAGCATTCGGGAGGCAGAGGCAGGCGGATCTCTGTGAGTTCGAGGCCAGCCTGGGCTACAGAGTGAGTTCCAGGAAAGGCACAAAGCTTCACAGAGAAACCCTGTCTCAAAAAACAAACAAACAAACAAACAAACAAAAAAAGCCATTTAGCCTGGAATATGCAGCAATACACAACAAAATGGGGTTTTTTGTCTCAAGGAAGTTAAGGACCACCAACACCTGAGGTTGGCATCCAGTCTCCACAAGTGCCATGGCATGCACGTACCAAAACACACATACATGCATACATCTCATAAACACACATACACACACCCCACACATACTTACATGCGCAAAATTTTTAAAAAAGATGAGAAAACAATGACTAAAACAACCCAGAATCACATCCAATGAAAACGTCAGATATACTTCCACAGCATGATTGCATCTCTGTAATTATTGACCTTGTAGTTAGGAAAAGCTGGAAAGCAGAAAGGACAATTGTTACACTAAGCATTAATTTACTAATGATTGTGTTAAGATGTATTCTTGAACTTTGGCCAGTTTTTAATATGAGTTTTTATAATTATCATGTGAAAAGGATTACTAATCCTTTCAGAAGAGGGACAAGTCTCAAATCTAGAGGCGAAGTGAAGTGTGGCCAGTTTACTGCAATGTAAACATGGTCTCTGAGAAGTGAGACAGAGGCAGCTTTGCCAAGTCTCATGGCTGGGACCGAACTGGTATGAGACTAGTTCCCACATCCCTAGTCTGTGACGTACTTAGCCTCAGATCACAGCTACCTTGTTTATGTGTATTTATTGAAGTCCCCACTCATAACTTCAGAAATTTTGAAACTCTGTATGGCCATTATAAGAACATTTTCAGTCTACTCATTGCTCTACATAGCTATTTAACACAGTGATGTGGGTACATCAGCACCAGACAGGGGCATGTTCCCTGCTGAGGTTGCTCCTGCTACAGAACACACACAGATTTCTTCCTCTCAGAAACATTCTCTGTGAATGAGCATGTTCACATACAATGCCCACTATACAAATAAATAAACACATAAAGGAATGCTATTTTTTTTTGGGGGGGGGCTGGGGTTGGAGTGGATATTCGGGCGCTAACTAATGTTTTGTTTGTTTGTTTGTTTGTTTTCCTACTTAGGCTATCAAATGCCCATTACCTACCATGACATGTGAGGCTTCCGTAATCTGACCCTGATCTGTTTGCTCAGGGTGGTGTTCCACTTCCTCCCTCCATCAGCACGGACACGCCACATTTCTGATTGTTCCCTCAATACAGTGTGATTTTATAAGTTGCTCGCCTTTCAACATGGCAGTCACTAGGGCTGGAAGTACCCTTCAAGAATCAACTCAGAACTTACTTTGGTCAAGGAAGCCCATGCTTACTTTCTCAGAGAATTCTCTAGTTTTTCAGAATTTTTCTATTCTTGTTTTTATTACCAGTCTATAGTAAGTCTGGGAAGTTGGAAATCACTTCAAGGCTAGCCTGGACTTGCTACATATCAAAACTCTGTCCTAAAAAACAAAATTTTAAGAAGTTGTTAATCTGTGAAATGAGCCACTCGTGTTTTAGTGAAACCCATGTAGCAATGAATAATGGTTGAAAGCAGACAAGAAAAATTACCTTAAAGAGAGGAAAGTTCCTGAGCTGATAGGATTTGACTCTAGCCGGATTGAAAAAAATAAAATCCCAAGAGAGATTGTTCCACTGAAACACAGACACGTATAAATGCATGTGTACATGGAGATTTCCAGGTCCAAAGTCAAAACCACCCCTTCTGTATGGATGTGGATAAAAGAGACTGTCATTTCAGGGCCATTACCAAAACCATCCTTATTGAGACAACGCTATAACAGAACATGTTCTTCTGGGTCAGAAAACAGTGTTATAAGTGGGATTTCTATCTACCTTAATAATAGGGAACAAAGGCATCCTTCAAAATATAGTAATGTTAATATTCTAGTTTGTTTAACAGATTCATTTTTATGACAGCTGTTAAATAAGCATCATAGTTTCTGTTTGGTGCTATGTACATTGAATCTATCATAAATCAGACCACCCTAGTATCCCTGGACACTGGTCACAACAAGCTCTTGGAATTTGGCAGTCGTGGAGACATGAGCCAGTAATTCCCAGCATCATTCTGCATGATACATGGTGAATGGTATTCCCATGCAATTTCTAGGGCCAGTCACAGGCTAGTATGATTCTCAGTGTACTAGCTCAAGCTCCACTGTTTTCTTTTCCACTTAAGAAAGCATATCAGAATAGAGTGAGCACAGGGTTGCTGTAGAGATGATTTTAAATATGGTCTACTTCTGTTAGTTTTGGAACAGGGTCTGGCTGGCCTTGCACTCTTTATGTAGAACAGACTGGCCTCACAGTTGCAGCAATCCTTTTGCCTCTGCCTTCCAAGTGCTGGAATTGCAGGTGTGTACCACCATGCCTGGCCTACTTTTGAAAAGTTAGTTACCCATGCTCATTTCTAGCAGCCTCACTCTGGTTCTGTCCAGCTTTGAGAACTGAATCTGTCAAGGATTTTACTAGGTAAGTGATAAGATTATATTTTTATTTTAAAAATACCGATTGATGGATAGAAAGGTTGCTGCTACAATGTTTTGGAAAGACACAGTGATGCAGGGCGAGATATTGAGTGTTCTGCTTTATTACTTTCTGTTGCATGCCTTTGATACAGGGTATCTCACTGAATCTGAAGCTAGGTTGGGGTCCAGAAAACCCCAGTAATCTTCTCTGCCCCTCCCAGAACTGAGATTACAGGTTTATGTATGTGTGGCTATACTAGGAGTTTTCTCCAGTCCTGCCTGGCCCACGGTCAGGACAAATCTCTCTCACTCTCCAGTCCCGCAGCCACTTAGACCCAACCAAGTAGACACACAGAGACTTACATTGCTTACAAACAGTATGGCCCCAGCAGGCTTCTTGCTAGCTGTTCTTATATCTTAAATTAACCCATATCTATTAGTCTATAAGTTGCCACGTGGCTCGTGGCTTACCTTACATCTCGCTTTTCATGGCGGTGGCTGGCAACATCTTTCTGCCTCAGCCTTTCACTTCCCAGAATTTTCCTCTCTCCTTGTCCCACTTATACTTCCTGCCTGGCTACTGGCCAATCAGTGTTTTATTTATTAACCAATCAGAGCAGCACACTTAACATACAGAACATCCCACAGCACAGGTCTGCAAAGGCGCTGACCCACTGAGCCATCTCTCCAGCCCAACATCTGGTTTGCTTGAGTGAATGAGAACATAATAGTAGCAGTACTGATGGGAAAGGACTGCAGAAGAGTGTTGGTTTGGGGTGGAATAACATATTTTATGTTATATACTCTAAATTCACAATGGAAATTCAAATGGAGAGGACAAAAATACAGGTCTGGAGAATAAGGTAGAAGTTTAGATATATACTTAGGAATAATTAGTTGTGATCATAGCAGGAGGATCTAGAGTTTGAGGCCATAACAAGACCTCTATAGCAAGAATATCTCTAAAAGAAAAGAATAATTAGATTATAAATTGAGTCAAGGTGGTTGTGTATAAAGTGAAAAGGAAGGCAGGTGAGGGATAAAGGGCTGGGAGCAATGAAATGTATGGGCCGACCAGTGGGGGAAGCAGCCAGGTGAGAAAGGACAAGGAGCAGTGAAATGTATGGGCTGACCAATGGAGGAAGCAGCCAGGTGAGAAAGGATAAGGAGCAGTGAAATGTATGGGCCGACCAATGGGGGAAGCAGCCAGGTGAGAAAGCTGAGAAGACAGCAGAGGTATTGAGACACATCAGGAGAATCAGAAGGGGTCATCATCCAACAAAGGGTGGAGAGAAGTCCAAAAGGAGCAGTGTTTGGTGATACCAAATCCTCCATGGAAAGCAAGGGAAACAATGGGAAGTATTCACCAGCCTTGGCAATCAGAAGGTTGCTGAAGACCTTTAAAAGGACATCAAAGTCCATGGGCAACAAAAGCAGAAATGAAGAGGCAGGACCGCATCAAAGTGAAATGCTTCTGCACAGGCAAAGGGAACAATCAACACAATGAAAAGGCGACCCATGGAATTGCAGAAAATATTTGCAAACCATATATCTGATGAGGAGAATAACATTCCAAAATAAATACAAGGCACTTATGCAACTCAATAGCAAAAATCAGATAATCCAATCTAAAAATGGACAAAGGACTTAAATAAAGATGGGTGTTTTCCCAAAGAAGAGATATGGATACCCACAAGAACTAGAAAAGGTTTTCAATATCACTAATCTCCAGAGAAATGCAAATCAAAGCCATAGTGAGACATTATACCTGTTTGAAAGGTTATTAAAAAGACAAAAGAACCAGAACAATGGCTCAGTGGCGAAGTGCTTGCTGTAAAAGCCTGGATACCCAGATCAATGTGGAAGAAGAGACTCAGCTCCATGCCCCCATCCACACACAACCATAAATGAATGAATGAAGGAATGAATAATAATTGAGTATATAAATCTAATTTTTAAAGAGACAAGAAATCATAGTATTAGTCAAGGATGTAAAGAGAATCTCCACACACTACTGGTGAGAATGGAAATTGGTATAGGCATTGTGAAAAACAGTATGGAGTAATTAAAGATGGATAGGGTCCAAAATTAAAGATAGGGTCACCATATGACCTAGGAATCTCATTTCCTCTTTTATTTTATTCCTCTAAAATGAAATGAATACTTAAAAGAAACGTCTGCACCCCCATGTACATTGCAGCAATGTTCACAGTAGTGAAGACATGGGAACAGCCTTCAATGTCCATTGTTAGATGAATAGGTAAAGAAACTGGGTCATATATACAATAGACTATCATCCAACCATGAAAAGGAAATCTGTCATTTGTGCCAATGTGGGTGAATCTTGTGGGTGTGCTGCTAAGTGAAGTAAGTCAGATAGAGAAAGACAAATACTGGATGATTTCCTTTATGTGTAGAATATAAAACTATTGGACACGGAGAAGCAGAACATAGGATGGTAGCTGCTGGGACCGGGGAGAAGATGGAGAGGAAAGCAAGCAGATGTTAGTCAAGGGGTCCAAACTCTAAATTTCAAGATTGGTAAATTCTGGAGATTTCACGAATATCATAGTGACCAGAACTAAACTGCATCGCAGCATTAAAGTTTCTTGATTCTTGAATGTTCCCACCATCCATGCAAAACATCACAAGATAAAGTGACAGATACATGGACTGTATCTTGACTGTAGTGATCATTTCACAGTATGAATATGTATCAGATCATCACGCTGCACATCCTAAACGTATACAATTTTATTTCAATCATACCTCAATAAAACTGGATGTTAAGTTGCTTAAGTTTAGTACTCATTTCGCTCTGTGCAAGTATATCCAACCTCATATTGCCCACCTTGAATATAGGCTCAGGAAAAGAAAGGAATTGAAATACAAGTAAAGAACAGTAAAGCATTTGGAGCTCAGACTGGACTGCAGTGGGCTCAAATACAAGGTAAGGAGTAAACAGGTTCAGATGAATCCGGTGATGAGGGAAATAAGGAGCTAACATTTGTTGGGTGCTTGTGTTGTCAGGCATTGTGTCCAGCATGTGACATCTCATCTAATTTTATGAGCTATAATCAGTTATTATCTCTCTTGATATATCAGAAACATACTTTGGAAGCTAAAAGGGGTAAAGATCACATAGTAAACATGAGATTCAAACCTAGTACTGACTGACACAAACCTAAGATACTGACCACTGCAGAGGAGAGGATGGAGGCAGAGGGTAACCTTGTTTATACGTTTTTTGAAGGTTTTATGTATGTGTGAAAGGATTCTTAAGAAATCCGGGGGGGGGGGGGGGGGGTGGGGGGGTTGATCTTAATGAGGTTTTGTGATAA
>CABHPP010106652.1:10126-27414 GCA_902168425.1 Peromyscus attwateri
TAGCATGAATCTTAGAAGGTCTTATTAATAAAATCAAACCTGAGCCAGGTATTGGGGTAAATGCTGGAAGGTCAGAAAAATAAAACAAGCCACAGCTATCTCACCTCGCTGGATCCTCAGCTGGTCTTGCTTCCTCAGACTGGAAGCCTCTATGTCCTCATATCCGAATGACTCTCAGCTGAACTGCTGCTAGAAGCCTGAATGCTTAACCAGCCAAATGCTTCTCCAGGCCAAATGCTTACCCAGGCCAAAATGCTTCTAGTTTCTGGTCCTCACGCCTTATATACCTTTCTGCTTTCTACCACCACTCCCTAGGATTAAAGGCTCGCTTTCTGGGATTAAAGGCGTTGTCACCATACCTGGCCATTTCCAATGTGGCCTTGAACTCACAGAGATCCAGAGGAATTTCTGTCTCTGGAATGCTAGGATTAAAGGCGTGTGCTACCACTGCCTAACCTCTGTTTAATATTGTGGCTGTTCCGTCTCTGACCCCAGATAAGTTTATTAAGGTACACAATATTTTGGGGAACACAATACCACCACAGGGGGTTGTTTTGTTCTGAGGTGAAAATCACGTCATGCACACACAAAATCACAAGAGGCTGGTTTTCTTGTATTGCTATCCTGATATCAGATCTGTAAGCAAGGGGAGTGAATGACTCCAGTTCTTTGAATATGAGACCTTTACACTCAGTTGGTTAACTGATCAGTGATTGCCATGTTCTGAGCACATAGGTAGAGGATAGAGACCATCAATTAAACGCCAGCTTTAGCTTTCTGGGCCTTTCAGAAAGAGCAGCCGGGGAAATGCTGGAGAGTTCCAGATCCAGTGCTTGTTTGGACCTGAGCTGAAAGGAACTCAGAAGTGTGTTGTGGCTACAGTGCCTTTTCAGGGGTCAAGCGTTGCTGAAGTGGCCCTATGAGACTGTATTGGGATTTCTGTTTTTTGTTTGTTTGTTTGTTTGTTTGTTTGTTTTGTTTGTTCAGATTCTACATGGAAAGTTCTGAACTCTGCATTTTATTATGAAAGTATACTTCCTGAGTTGCACCCACTGTGTGCCAGCTGTGTGTCAAATGCTCTGAGGGTAGAGCGACAGTCAAGAGTCTGAGAGTGCTGTGACCGCATTTGTCATCCAGTTTGTATCTCTTTAATTTCTCTGGTCAAGTGTACTTTGTCTCATAAGCCTTGTTAACAGAAACTCAGCATCTCTTCCTCCTGAATTATTTAAGAAACAAAAACACTTTCTTGGTCCAAAGGGTTATGACCCACTTCTAAAAGCCAGATCTGGAGAACAGTGAGCTAACCGATCTAGGCATTTCTTCCTTCCGTTTTGCCGTGTTGGGTCCCTGCTGTGTGCCTTCAAGGTCTTCTGGGCTTGGGTTTCGTTGATTAGTTGACTGGTCTCACCTGGATTTTAGAAGTAGGTCAAAGCCCTTTGGATGGAAGAAATGTTTTGATTTCTTAAATACTTCTGAGGAGATGATACTCAGATCCTCTTCTGGCTACAAGGACTGCCAAGCTTTACATGGAAGGTTCAGCTCCTCAGAGTCCTTCGTCTACACTCAGCATGTTCCACTCTTTCCCAGTGGCATCCGGTCTTAGTCAGAAAGTTTTGCTTGCCCGGCACTGTACAGATGGCCCTTCCATTACTGCAAGGGCTTCTTAGAAGCCCTTGTTCCCAATCCATTTGAGGGGATGCAGCCAAGAACCTCAAACAGGCCAGAACCTGCTTTCTTTTTCTTTTCTCTGAGCTGCCACTTTGAACCAGTGCAGTGTTATCATCCATATTCTACCCTTCACAATATATCCATCATAACAGATTACAACATGAATAGTGCCCACTGGATAGAACAGCGCACCATCAATTTACACCCTTAACCCCTAATCTCAGCTTCCTATCTAAGGGGAATGGGAAAGGAGATATAACTAAGACTAAATCCATCTCATTATTTCAAGGCAGTCGGTTTCACTCAAGTGACTTGCAAAATAAAGATGTTCTGTTACAATGTGATTTTCTTACGTTTTCTTTTAAAAAATGTATTTTTTTCTGGTTGTCTAGGCACCTCATTATAAAAATAGTAATAGCCACCATTTGTTCAGTAGGCATGGTACCAATACTTTACATTCACTATCTCATATCTCTTATTGAAGAATTATGAGTCCAATAGAGGACATAACATGCGCAGGAATTATAGTCCAAGATAGAATGTGAAAAAGATTACAGAATTAGGTAAGTGCAATGCATCAAGGGAACTCTTAGAAGGGAGGGACCACTTCTAACCAAGGCTCATTCGATCAACATTAAACATTAAAAAATATGTGCGTTTTACATCTCGGTCTCAAGAATCTCACAGACCGTGAAGAAACAGACAAAAGATCACCCCCGTAGTATGATGTCATCTGGAGATGGAAATCAAGTCCATTTGCGTAGGCTCCTTGGAAGAGGTAAGCATGGAAGCTACGTATGCTGAATGATCGAGAGACTTCTGGTAGAACTAAAGTGGGCATCCCTGGTATCACAGGGTTACACCTGGACCTCATTATACCAGCCCCATCCCCCGGAAGAGAAAGAGAAGCAAGGGGCTGTTAACTTCTCCACTCATTTCTCCTTTGAGGCCCTAATTTTGAAGCCTTTAATGGTAACCAGTCCTTGCCTTCCATACAACTGGCTTCTTTCCCACTGCAGATTACACTTCACTTTCCTTTCCTTAACTCTGTGCAGTTTGTGACTTCCTCTCCAATTTACCAATTCTGATTCACGTGTTCCTTCTTTCCCCTACAGAGAAGAAACAGCCAGTTTTTGGAGTTCCAAACTTCTTGGAAAAAGGCCAAGCTTCCATAAACCCCAGAATATTATTGTGTGAATTAAAATGTTCACATGCTATCAGCCATGCAGTTACTCCGACGTTTATTTTGGAAAATATTACATTTGGAAAGTGGGAAGCCTTCCAGGGCATTCCTTTACCTTAGGATATCAGTAGACACAAGGGTATTTTGAGATCATTCCTTGCTCAAAAGCTAGCAAATAATCTGTACAAATAGACACATAAAATTGCCTTAAATAACGTTAGTTAAGGACTCTGGGGCTTTACAAAGTTCCTATAGGGTATTAGTTGAGAAATATGGGACAGAGGCTGCAATTCTAGCTCACTAAAGCAAACTTTCAAAATGCCTTTGAGTTAACTCCCATTTGGCTCTTCTTGCACATTTCTCTTCCAATCACTGACCTTCCTTGCTGAATTTTATCCAAGATCTTACATGCTTCAAGCCCCATCTCTCTGACTGCAAGAGGCAAAGCAGCCTGCATTCTGGAGCAGACCGTATCTAAAACCGACGACTAGGTACCCAAGGGACCCCCAAAAATGTCCATATTTCTCCTTCAAATCCTCTTCCACCTTTTTTCTTCTTGGCTTGATTTTATAGTGCTAAAGCCTCAAGAAGAGAGAGCCAAGAGAGGCCTGATATGCTTGCTAATGCACCTTGTTCTTTTGGGTGGCTCAACTCCCAATGATTATGATATGTTTTCAGTGGCTACAATACAAGCAATACAAGCAAGATAGGAGGGGACGGCCTTGAGGGAAAAGGGTTGGAGTGTTCGACGGAGTGTAGTCCCTCTTGAGTGTTCTTTAGCCTTTGAAATTTGATAAGGACTAAAATCCAGCATTGTTCTTCATTTCATTTATGAAAGCAGAAAATCCAAAGCTGTGGAGAGGATAAGTAGGAAGGGAAAAAAGAGAGAAAGAAAAAATGCATAGAGGAAAAGTAGGAGGACATATTTTAACAGTCAGCAATGATCACCTATGGGAAAGTAAGTGTAATGACATGGGAGGAAGAGGTAAAGGCAGACTCCTGAATTACATGCGGTTCTCCAACTTTTTTCTTCTACATTGAAGATGTATTTATATAGTGTATGAGTAATTAAACATGAAGAAACGTGACTAAAATAAAACAAAAAGCACTGGAAAAAAGCATACAGAATTCTACATATGAGCCAAAAGCTAGCCAAGAAAAGTCAAATTAAAAATAGCAAGTCTAAGGTAACATCGTAAGTTCAATCTTGGGGAAAATGTAAATACACTCGGAACCAACTGATAGTATGCATAAAAATTAGGATCTATTTCTGGGTGGTGATAGAATTAAAAGAAATTTTAACTTCTGCTTTGGGTAATTCTTCTACTATTTGAATTTTTAGTTTTAATGTGCATTGATTTTCTTCTGATCAAATAATTGACTGGCTGATAGAGTATTATGAATTCTTTTACTTGATATTGCTCTCAATGAACTTTCTGGCTTAGTTCTTATCTGTCTGTCTGTCTGTTTATCCTTCCATCCTTCCCCTCCCTTCCCCTTCCCTTCCCTTCCCTTCCCTTCCCTTCCCTTCCCTTCCCTTCCCTTCCCTTCCCTTCCCTTCCCTTCCCTTCCCTTCTCTCTCTTCATCCCTCCCTCCATCTCTCTGTTTCTGTCTCTCCATCTGTCTCTGTCTCTGTGTGTGTTTTGCTGGGAATTGAGCACATGGCCTTGTGTATGCTGGTCAGGTTCTCTACCACTGAACTACATTCCCATTCCTTTCTGGCTAGTTTTCTTGGACTAATGTAACACCAGGCTAGATGGCCTGTAGTGTTAGTCATCCCTCAACCCAAGTGATCGTGGCAGAGTCTCAGGTTTTCTAAGGACCCCATCTTTTACACTTGTGTCTACTTTATACAAGAAGTTCCTTCTGCTACATATGCCCCTTTTCTTTTCCTGATAGAATTTGTGTTTATCCTTTAACTCAGCTTAGTCATTAGTTTTCCTCATCTTCCAGGGTGCATTTCCACTTTGTTCCTGAAGCATTTACACAGTGAAATATTGTCACAGTGAAATAAATAGCATTTATAAGGTCTCCAATTAAAATGTTTATTTCTCCAGCTTTTCCTAATGAAAGAGTCTTAAATCTAGTGAACCCAGATATGGCTGTTATCAGAATCACCAGGAGAAGACTAACCAGAAGAGACACAGACAAGGCATTGTGCTTTTACCACTCTTTGCTTCCTATCTGCCTTCAAAAGAACACGAGAGTCACTTGCCTTGTGCCCTGCCCTCTCTCCAACAGCTACAATAGGGTCACTCACACTGCATATTCAGTAGATACTTGCTGAATGAACAAGGAATGAATGAACGCCTGGAGTGTCTTCATAGTCCTCTGTTCACCAGGTTAACTCCTAGTATGCTTTCAAGATTAATTTCAAGTTCTTTGAACCCATCCTCGTCCATTTTTCCAGATCCCCAAGCCAGATACTATTTATTGCCTTTACCTGTATGTGCCATGTATTTAATGGTATGCTTGCATTTTAACTCATTGGTCTTCTTTGTTGCACATGAGAATTCACAAAGGCACAGATTGACTGCCTTTTAATCTTTGATAAAAGAATGTCTTGGGAGGACCTACACTTATCATTTTGTCTGTGCTTGAGGAGGGTCTTGGGGGAAGAATTATTGAGGTACAAAAGTGGGAATCCTGGGATTTGGAGTTTGGGGTCTTATCCCAGGCTTTCTAATTTCCACTTGCAAGGAAGAACCTTTGGCATGTAAAGGTCAACAAAGAAATGCTGCCAGGAGAATGGTGACCCTGGAGACCAACTAAGTACTCTCTTTAGCTGAGGGCATGAAAGGGCCTGCTGTCTGAGAAAGAAATGAAAATAGTGCCTTTGTATTTTTATGGTTAAAGCAAAAGGAAGCTGGTCTCTGGTTTTGTAGGCTGTGAAGAGCCAGCACCTGAGCTACCTGGTGTGAGGTTTCACAAATTGATGGTGTCTGAAGGAGAATGACCACATGTAGTCAAAAGGACTGAGCACCAAATGCTACAGGCAGTGAGATATAGCAAATGGCATTCTCTACTAGGCGTGGCATGGAGAGACAGGTCTCTCATGATGTTGCTTCCACACAGTGAGCTCATCTGGCAGCACCGTCAGAAGGAAGAAGCCAAGTTTTAACAGCACCCCAAGGCATCATTCAGTAAAAGTGGATGCAAGGCATCATTCAGTATTAGTGGATGCACGGATACAGGACTTAGTTTTAAGTGAAAGCCAAAGGGACCACCTAATTGGATACTGTTCTCACCAGAGGGTCCTCAGAACATCTAGAGGAAAAGGGGTCCTCATGAAAGTGCCAACATTTTCACCACAAATATGAAGAGACAAAACATATGATCATAGTTATACCTTGGAATCTAAAGTCTACACTGGATCTGCTCCAGTTTCTGTCACACTGCTTGGTACCTTGTGGTAGTATTGTGTTCCCCAAAATATTGTGTATGCTAATAAACTTATCTAGGGTCCTAGAACAGGACAGCCACAATATTAAACATGAGGATAGGCAGTGGTAGCACACGCCTTTAATCCTAGCATTCCAGAGACAGAAATCCCTCTGGATCTCTGTGAGTTCAAGGCCACATTGGAAACGGCCAGGCATGGTGACACACGCCTTTAATCCCAGGGAGTGATGGTAGAAAGCAGAAAGGTATATAAGGCTTGAGGACCAGAAACTCGAGGCATTTGGCTGGTTAAGCATTTGGCTGGTTAAGCATTCAGGCTTTCAAGAAGCACAGTTCAGCTGAGAGCCATTCGGATATGAGGACACAGAAGCTTCCAGTCTGAGGAAACAGGACCAGCTGAGAAGTTGGTCAGGTGAGGTTAGCTGTGGCTTGTTCTGGTTCTCTGACCCTCCAGCATTTACCCCAATACCTGGCTCAGGTGTGATTTTATTAATAAGAACTTTTAAGATTCATGCTACAGTACCTCATGGAGTTTGGTATGCTATTAATAAAATATAGGTCAAAGAGTGATGTCCATGAAGCTATGAATGTACTTTCCGTAAATGAAGATGAGAATCCTTTTAGGATTTGTTAGATTGCTCAAGCTGTACTTTAAATGGTTGCTCAGGTACAAAGACTGTATTTTATGCTATATTCTGGATACGTATAGCCAGTTCTCCCAGACCCCACTACACTGTGATTAAAGATGAGGTCAGGTTTGCCCTGTCATGTCTGAATTACTGTGCTTTAAACTTTCATCCCATCTGATGACAGGAATGCCTTTTATGAGGCGTTCTGCACAGGTATGCTATTACACCTCACAGCATTCCGCACAGGTATGCTATTACACCTCACAGTTGCTTATATGTTCCATGCAGCCATACTTCCCTGTCCACCTGTGCCTCCAGATTCTCACCAGAGCTCCACCACTCTTGTCCCCTTTCCCTGCAACCCCAGAGATGATGACACCACGGCTACACTGGCCTCAGTGGGTAAAGGAAGACTTCTCTGTTCTTCACTAGGTATTCCTAATGGTGGGTCTGTCTGTATTACAAAACTGACCTATTTAAAAATGACTAATTCTGAATGCTCCCAGTCCTCTGAAAGCACACCAAGTATCTTGGGACCTTGGAAAGTGCCCCTCTGCCTAGTTTCCAATGTTGGGCTATCTGCCAATGTCTGCTTACCTTCTTCTCCCTTTGGGGCTGACCTCCAGTGTGTCTCATTCCTCTAAAAGTCCCAATTAGAAGGCATCATGTCTTATTTGACTTTCTCTACATTTGTTTCCTGTCCACACTCTCTAGGAAGATCTACTTCTTCCTTGTCCATAGCCTTGTAGTTTCTATGAGATCATCACATAAAAGCCAAATATCCTCTGAGACTACACTCCCAAAGTCTGTGTCTGAGTAACTCTACCTGTGAGATAATAGCAGGCCAGTCCTTACGCACCAGACCTTGCCCAGTCCCATTTGTTTCTACAGCATTTTATCCAGTGTGAGCTTGAACTCCGAACTCTAGTTTTCTATAGTCTTAGAGTAGTCACTCCTGAAATCTCTTGTGAGAAGTTGTTTAAACAGGAAGCCCAAACATTTCTACAAAAATAAACAGCACACAGCAGACTACATGCACACTTAAACATTTCTCCAAAGGCATAGAAAGCTGCAGAAATGTAGCTCTGATAACAATAAAGATGGATTTTAAATATTCTTGTGCTCTCTGGAAATGCATCTGCCAAGTTTCCATTCCAGAAACATGTGGCTCAGTAAAAGCAGAATAACCTGGTCTATGTCGGTCATGACCTCCAAACCAAGGACTGATCTGCTTCAAGATGAATGAAGCTTCCACAGCTTGCAAAAACCATTTGAAGGTCTGAAATTAAGACATACAAAACCCTATTTCTACTCTAACCTTTAAAATAACCCTTGGCCCATTTTTAGATGGAGTTCAAGTTCCAAGTAGTAGGGGCCATCTATCTCAGCAGCCTGAGATTTCCTAAGGTTATCACTTGTGAAAGAGTCCAGCCCACAGATCCAGGCAGAAGGAAATGGCTACCCCTTTCCAGGGACCACAGCCCTTTCCCCTGCCACATAAATATGGAACTAATTTTGATTTCTTTTTCTTAAACCATAGATATCTGGCTTGTCAACAATAATTCAAAACGAATTTTGTGAAGGTTAAAGAGTTAGAGTTAGCCCAATTGTGAAATTGAGATTCTTTAGGGATTCAATTTATGTAGTCATAGGTCATGCAGAATTAAATAAATTTGGAGGTGTAGATTTTAGTGGGTTTAGATTACGGAGAGTGTCAACTTAGATAAATTGGAACAAAAAGGGTAGATTTTCAAACAGACTTAAGATTTTATAATTAAAAACAGCCATCAAATGCTCATATGTTTGCTTCTGTTTATGTTGGTCACTAATTGGCCACTAGCCCAAATAATAAAAATGGCTTTTTATCAATCATTTAAAATTACCAATAGAGAATGCCATTAAATTAAATTGTGTGCATATGTGTATGTGTGGAGGTCATAGGACAACTTTCAGGAGTTGGTTCTTGCTTTCCATCTTGTTGAGGCAGGGTCTTCCTTCTTTCTGCAGCTTTACTCTGGGCTAGCTGACCTACAACCTTCCAGCTATTTCTTCTGCCTCTGCATCCCATCTCACTGTAGGAATATTGAGATTGTAGATGCAAGCCATCACATCTGGACTTTTTTATAGATTTCAGGTTAGAGTTGCACTACAAGTATTTTTAACCAATAAGACATTTCCCTGGCCCCCAATTAAAACTTGGAAACACAAACAGATACATAGTAGAACAAGGAAACACAGAGGAGTTTCTGCTTCCTTTTTTTTGCCCTCAGTTCCATTCATTCCAGTATTTATTGTCGGACACTGTGTACTGCTCTATGGTATACAGCAAGATGGAGGAGCCACTGGGTAGATGTGTGTGTGTGTGCGTGTGTGTGTGTGTGTGTGTGTGTGTGTGTGTGTGTGTGTAATCTATTTTCCAAAATACTGAAATAAAAAGACTGTTGCCATGTGGTATTAGAGATGTGGTTCTTAGGATACGAAAACCACAGCAAAAAGTGACTAATTCTATTCAGAAGGCTTCATAAAAAAGTTATATTTGATTTGGATCTTGAAAGGTGAATAGAAAGTCACCAAAAAGAAGTGGATAGGAATGAACTATTTCTCTGGCACTCACTCTTGTTAGAAGATTGATGGAGTGGGTGGAGACTGGGTCTTGTTCACTGCTGTATTCCTGGAGCGTGGCCAGCCCTTGCAACACACCAAAAGTTTGAAGGGGTTTGTTGACCAATAGATTGAACAGTTCCAGACAGAAACATTGGTACAATAGCAAAACAAATAACACAATGTGTTTTCCCCCCAGACTGTAGATTGTACCATCAGAACATTAGCTCCTGGAAAGGAAAGAGATGTATTCTCAGAGAGTTGAAAAAGAAAAGCAATACAGAAGAAACACATCTGCCTTCTAGTCTCAGCCCTGTTGTTAGATAGCTAAAAGGCTTTGAATAAATTTTATTTTTCTCATTTGTAGAAAACTCTTTGCTATATTAGTACAAGAAAAGTGGGAGGGAAATTTAATAGGAAGTGGAAAGAACGTGGCACTAACCTTTTCCAAATTCAAATTTAATACATGCATTCCAGCTTTAAGATAGCACACTGTGTACATACTGGTCATTTCCTTACCAAAATTATAGTCCTTGAAAAAGCAGATTAATAGATGTTCAAAAACAAGAACCAGTCCCCTTGGATCAGAAGCTGGGATGGAATAAGAAACTAGAGCAGGAAGCTTTGGTTCTTCCCATCACAGAAATGTTGCGTGTGGCCACGTGCATGTATGACTGACACAGAAATGTCGAGTGTGGCCATGTGCATGTATGCATGACACAGAAATGTTGAGTGTGGCCATGCACATGTGTGACTGACACAGAGATGTTGAGTGCTGCCCCATGCATGTATGACTGGAGTCTTCTGGTTCTCTCTCATCTTGTCAGAAATAGAAAGTGATGAGAATGAAAACTACCATGGAAGGCAATGCCAAGAAGTATAGCAGTTGCAGAGATTTTACCAGAAAGCTAATACAGTCATTTAAAACATAGTTTGGGGCCATGGATGTCTTTGGAAGTTTAGGGACCAATATAGATCTCTTGTCAGGATACTACTTTGAAATGTATAAAGTAGGACACTTAGGATAATAAAATAAATAGGTTATGTAGTTGTCAAAATAATAAATTTTTTATACTATTGTAACAACTATAAAATGATAACATACCTGACAGCTAATTGATGATTTCTTTTCAGACATTTGTCATAATTGTAACATGAATAGATCTGTGAACTCTATTTGGTCATAATGTCACGGGTACTGACAGTGAGTTCCTCTGTGATTATTGTCATGACCAAATGGTAGAAAATATTATATCAGTTACAAGCTAGTGAAAATGAAACCGCTATTTTTATTTTAGTGAGAGTAAAGTTGTGGTAAATTAACACCTAGAAGTTAGCAAAGTGCTCCCCTGGGTGTGTCCATGTGTTTTCAGATATAGTTAGACTCTGAGGATTTGGACTTGATTTGTGGATCCACCCCATGATGGACTCATAATATGAAGGTGTTATTAGGAGGTGGGAAAGGCAGAAAGTGGCGGTACTTGGAGGCATTAAGCTACTAAAGAGTTTGTCTTAAAGGCTATATTTTGTCTGGCCCTTTTCCAGCGTGCACCTCTCCCCCTCCCTTCCCCCTCCCTGCTTCCCATCTGCCATGCGGTAAGAATCTCTGCTGCCACATGTTCTTTCCACCATGATGCTGTGCCCAAGAATGTGGAGACCAGACCATGAAACTTCAAGCCAGAATTAGCCATTCCCCCTTTAGCTGCTTACAGCAGGCATTCTGTCCCAGGGATGATAAAAGAGGAGTCAGTAACACTGGGTAGCTAATTACACAATTCGATACAAGAAAACAAATACTTTTAAAATGTGATGGAAATTTTATTGTGAACTTTAATTCTATAAATAAATATTGTTAGCTTGAAGTGAAGAGAAAGCAAAATCGTGACTTTTTTTTTCTTTTTTTTCTGTTTTACCTTTGTCACAGTGGCTGCCCGGCTACTGGGGCTGCAGCCTGGGGGGATTCTGTTCCCCCAGACAATGGCTCTGTTGCTGTTGCTAAAGGTAGATTTCACTAAGTCTTTACTGTTCTAATAAAACTTGGATTCAAAGGCTAGGGTGAAATTCTTTGAACTCAGAGAGTTAGAGCAGCAACTGGCTAACTTTCTCTCTTACCTGGTGTTCCCAGAAAACTTTTATCTTTTACACTGCCCCCAACTAAAAAAACCCATGCTAGGCTCCTCCCTGCTACTTCCTGTCAACTAGTTGCTAACCCTGCCTCTCTGAGCCCAGGCTAATTTTATTTAATTGATGCAAATGCAACACATTTTTACATAGTTAAACAAAAGCAGCATAAACAAATGTAACACATCTTTGCATAGTTAAACAAACATTCCATGTCATTTCTCCCTTTTTGACTAAATGAAAAGTTGTAACTTTAACATAGTAAAACTATATACAATAAGAACTGTTAGCAAGCCGGGCAGTGGTGGTGCACACCTTTAATCCCAGCACTCGGGAGGCAGAGGCAGGTGGATCTCTGTGAGTTCAAGTCCAGCCTGGGCTACAGAGTGAGTTCCAGGAAAGGCACAAAGCTATACAGAGAAACCCTGTCTCAAAAAAAAAAAAAAAAAAAAAACCTGTTGGCTAGTAAGAATTGCATTTACAATATGCAGTTCCTCTGCATTTTGAAAATTTGGAGAAATCTCTATTAACTATCCTATCTTGATGAGTCCAAAGCTCTGTACTTAATTTACTTTCTATGAAAACGATCTAGTCTTCAACTCCATCAAAGACCCAAGAAGGATATAATATTACCTGAGTAAACAGGAAGTGTAGAGCAAGCAACTTATAAAATTATAGAAATGACAGAGCTATCTGGCTGCCTGGACAGTCACACAGGTTCCTCTGCAACATTCGATCATCCTTATTTGTCCTGCAGGACTAGACTATCTGGCAGACTTTTCTGTGAAGCAGGAATTTTGAAGGACTATCCTACCTTGTCTTAGCAAAGTTCAGCAGTCATTTTACTTTGTGGCCTGCATGTACAGTTTGGATGATATACTGTCAGCAGTTGAGGCAGTTTCTTGTGAAAATGACTACTTTGTGAAAGCAAACTCCATATGGAGGTTCTTTGATGCCTATCATCCTTTTATGAAGTAGATTGGTGCTACCAGGAACAAACATGTCTCAATGTCATGAAAAACCCTATGTTAACAAAACATTTTAAATGCCACATTCTGTAGGTCTTTGAAGTGTTTGAAGACCATCTATCTAAAATGTATCTCTGTATGACCTTGAAAACATGCCTAACATAATAACTACAAGTTTGATTGTTATAGATACTAACTACTAACCTGCATTTAATTATGCTAAGTGGTTTATAATAATAGCTTTCAAGGAATAGAACTTTATCTTACATTTTTAAATGAACCGCATAGGAACAATAACCTTAAACCAGAATAGAAACATAAATACAGTATGATGTAACAAAAACAACCTTAAATTTGTATCATTATACACAAATACCTTAAACAAGAGAAGAAACACACACACATATATTATGTTATAACAAAAATAACCTTAAATTTGCATCAATATATAAACTTCCATACCAGTGTAAAATACTTGAGATTAATAGTTGCCTTTTAGTTTAAAGTATATTCAATAATCTACCCTTTTATCCTATCATTCCTATATCTCCATATTTCTTTTCAGAAAAAGATCCTTGAATCTAACTTCCCTTGCTTAGTTTCTTCCCTTACAATGACCAACAACAATTTTTTATTAAATTTTTTATTCATTTTACATACCAATCACAGATCCCCCTCTTCCCTCCTCCTGCCCAACCAGCATTCTCCCCTCCCCCCAACCCACCACCCATTCACTTCTACAAGAAGGTAAGGCCTCCCATGGGAAGTCAGCAGAGCCTGGTCCAAGCCCCTCCCTGTGCACCAAGACTGTGCAAGGTTCCATCATAGGTATTGGGCTCCAAAAAGCCAGGGATGGATCCTGATCCTACTGCCAGGGGGCCCCTTAAGCAGATCAAGCTACACAACTGTCTTGCTTATGCAGAGGGCCTAGTCCAGTCCTGTGGAGGCTCCACAGGTGTTGGTCTAAATTTCATGAGTTCCTACTAGTTTGGTTTGGTTGTCTCTGTAGGTTTCCCCATCATGATCTTGATGACCCTTGCTCATAGAATCCCTCTTTTCTCTTTCTGACTGGACTCCTGGAGCTTGGCCTGGTGTTTGGCTGTGGATCTCTGCATCTGCTTCCATCAGTTACTGGAGAAAAGCTCTATGATGACAGTTAGGATATTTGTAGCTGGAGAGTTTCTTTCCAGCTCCCACCAACACCCGGCAGTCCCACAGCCCACTTATAAAATAAACACTCAGAAGCTTATATTATTTAAACTGTTTGTCCTAATGGCTCAGGCTTCTAGCTATCTAGTTCTTATATCTTAAATTAACCCATTTCTATTAATCTATACTTTGCTACCTGGCTCATGGCTTACTGGTACTTTACATCCTACTCCTCATCATGGCAGCTGGCAACATCTCCTGACCCAGCCTTCCTGTTCCCAGAATTCTCCTCTCTGCTAGTCCCACTTATACTTCTTGCCTGGCTACTGGCCAGTCAGTGTTTTATTTATCAATAAATCATAGCAACATATATTCACAACATACAGAACATCCCATAGCACTTCCCCTTTTCTGTTTTTTCAAAAAGGAAGATTTTAACTTTAACATAGTAAAATTACATATAACGAAACAGTTATCTAGCAAGAATTACAGTTACAATATCTAGTCTATTTGTATTTGGCAAAATTAAAGAATATATCCTATCTATCTTATATTTGTGAGTCTAAGGTTTCATATCTAACTTATCTCTTATCATAACTAAGGAAATTATAACTATCTAGTCTTCAACTACATCAAAGACCTCAGAAGGATATAATATTACCTGAAAAACAGGAGAAGGACACAAGCAACTTTTGGGAGTTTTGTGAGAGTAGACAGATACAGCTGGCAGCCTGGACAGTCACCTAATGTTCCTTTGTAAAGTTGGGGCATCTGTCTTCAGCCCATAGACCTAGAGTCTCTCAGTCATTTCTCAGTGTCCTATAAAATGTCTGGCAGTTTACTCTGTGAAGCAGGAACCTTGAGGACCATTTTGCCAAGCAAAGTTCAGTGGTTACCTTCCTATGGGTCCTGCATGTCCAGTCAATCAAGCAGTCCAGGCAAGAACAGTTTTTTGTCCAAATGGCTATTTTTGCCAAAAAGAAGATAAACTCCATATGGAGAGTCTTCGATGCCCATCCTCCTCTCTGAAGTAAATCAGTGCTGCCAGGAGCAGACATGTCTCACTGTCCAGAAAGTATAAATTTTTAAAACACTTTAAATGCCATATTCTGTAGGTCTTTGAAGTGTTTGAAGATTACCTATCTATCTGAAATATATCTATGTATACCTAGAAAACTTAACTAAGGTGGCTACAAGTATGATTATCATAGATGACTAATTATTAATCTATTTCTTAATTATCCATTACAATTTAAAATGAGCTGTACAAACATAATACCTTAAACAAGAGTAGAAATATACACACAGTATAACAAAATTAACTTTAAATTGGTACCAATAAACTAAAATCTATAGCAATGTAAAACATGTCAAACAAGTTGTTACTGTTTAAAAGTAGGTTCATTAATCTATCCTTTTATCCTATTATATCTATACTATCCCCTTTTTTCTTTAGAAAGAGATTGCATTTATAATCAACCTGTTTTAAATAAAAATATTGGTTTTTCTCTGTCCCACACCAGAGGGCTCCTCTGATATAGGACACAAGAATCTTTCAACCTTTTTTTTTTTTAGGAATATGCCTGGGTTCAGAGAAGGAGTGAGCCAATTCCATCTCCAAAGTCAGCTTGGTATATTTGGGAATTTAGCCGTAGCTTCTCTTACTACTTCATGCTGGATGGGGGCACTGTATCTTATGGGGACACAAAGAAAATTTTAGGATTATGGAGTAGTCCATGAGGGTGTATTGTCTGAGCCAGTTGCTCAAAACTACTCTGGATGTTGGATCATCTGGGCCAGGGTGTCATCAGAGACCTTTCAGGGGGTCTTGGTTGGTCAAACCTGATGTATCTTAATCTGGAACAAATCCATAGCCTCTGGCTTTTTGTGGAAACAAAAGCAGAGCCTCCTTTCCAAAGCAACGTATCCTTAGATCCAAATTTTGAAGTCAAGGTATCTTTAAAATATACATATTGGCTTAACTCAACAGCTTTTACAAGCAAATGTTTTTCTGCAGTTAAGAATCCCAAAGACAACACAATCCAGATTCTCTGTGTAATATCCATCTTTATGTGGCTTATTTTTTATACTACCTTTACTGTCTCTTTAAGACTTTATTTTTAAAAACTATCTATTTGTTTATATAACTGCATATATTCCTTTTTTCTTTCTTTCAAGCCTACAGACAATTTTACACACATTGTAAACCATTTAAAGTCTTGTTTCACGAGAATCTGCCTTATTGTTTAACTATTGCTTTAAACTGCAGCAGTTAGTAATAAAGCAGAAGTCTTGGCTGTTAGCTCCACCCAATTTAGTTTTTCAATATGGTGGAGATAATTCACCGCTAGTGCTGGGAGCCATAGTGGGTCTATGCTTTTATCTAAGCAGTGTGTAACCCAGAAACCTTTTTTTTTTTTTTTAATTAGCAAAGGCTAAATCCACCATACAGCAGCAGTGTAATGTGTGGCTTGGAGACACCTCATTCCCCCCATACTGCTGGTCAAGCACCCATGCCAGGAACCCACCATAGTAGCTCAAACCTGCAGGCTACTGCTAACTTGAGAGAGATAGCTAGGAAGCTGTTTTTATAATCTTGTTTTTCAGGTTTTAGGTGGAAACTCTTGCCAACCCATTGGGCACCATTTGTAGCTAGAGAGTTTCTCTCCAGTTCCCACCAAGCCCCAGCAGTCCCGCATGATGTAGCACGAATCTTAAAAGGTCTTATTAGAAATCAAAGGGGGAAGATGGCGGCTGCCGCTGGTGGGCCGAATGTGAGAGCAAAATAGGATGATGAACTGATGTGGAAGTAAGAGGAACAGGGCCACAAAGAAAGACGTCAAAAAAGGTATACAGAAAAAGTGAAAGATAAAAGCTCAGAGAAAAAAGATAGAAGGATTAATTTAAGTTAAGAAAAGCTGGCTAGAGCATCAGAGTTTCTCTGCCTTTCTCGGGAATCTGCGGTTTGGATCGATCCTTCCTGTGCGGTCTCCCCAGGCCTGCCGGTGAGCGGATCACCGGGCGCACGGGTGAGAGGCGTGGTACGAGCGGCGGCGGCGTGGCGAGCACAGGGAAGGAGCAGCGGCCGGGGGCTCCCCGGGTGACCCTTTGGGGCGCAACAGAGCTGGGTGAATGCAAGAAGAGGAGCTACAAGGATCAGGGACACCTGTACCCGCACAGTGGATGTTAATCACCTTGCTGATTGCTTCTCAATTGGGAACTAGTGGAGAGCGCAGCGCCCTGCCAGACCTGAGCTCCTTGGCAGGGATCAGTGCAGCTGTGGCTACAGAGGCAACGAGGGAGGACGCCCGCGGTGCTCGCAGGAACCTGAAGGATCGAGGAGCCAGAGAAGGAGGAGGACATCAGGGGCCAGCCACCCAGCTATATAGCAAGCCACGGAGTAAGAGGTGTCTTTGGATCCTGTATTTCAAGAAGCTCTCAAAAGAACTTATTAAGACCACACAACCACCAAACCAGATCACCAGAATCGTAAATATATACCTCACCGACTGAGAACAGGGGTGGTCAGCTTGCCCAGAGAACCAGATTTTTAGTTTCTCATTTCC
>CABHPP010106655.1:0-29976 GCA_902168425.1 Peromyscus attwateri
ATTCCTACCAATTTGAACTCCAGGTTAAGAAGTAAATAATTAATCATTTCAAATATTCCGTAATTGTCTTTAATAATACGAATCAGGCTGGGGATATGGCCCAGTCAGTAAAGTTCTTACACAAACATGAGGGCCTGAGTCTCATTCCTCCACCCTCCCCAGAGCCCATCTAGAAAAAGCAGGACATGGCAGTGTGTACCCATATAACCCCAACGCCATGGGGGTAAAGACAGAGCATCCCTAGGACTTACTGACCAGCCAGGTTAGCCAAATTGATGAGCTCCAGGTTCAGTGAGAGACTATGTCTCAAAAATTAAGGTGGTAAGCAACTGAGGAAGACACCCAAAGTCAACCTCTGGCCTCCACATGCACCCGCATACGCATCTGAACGCATACATGAAATGTTCATACAAAAACACAGAGAATACAGATCTTCAAATTGATTGCTGTTTAGTGCTAGTCTATTTCTGGCATCAGTTGCATAGCCTTGCTATAATTCCTGAAAAGTACTGTAGACTCCAACAGAACTTCAGCCTCCACTGAATTCTGTGACTCAGCTGTGAACCAGGGCATTTGCTGTCTCAGACATACACATCCCAAGCCCTGCCCTTGATGTCTGACAGTTCTCAAGTGGTTTACTCATGGTTCCTTCTGCCTCTGGCCTTTGGGTCCACCTGACTATCTCTACATCAGTCTTTCTCAACTCAAATGTCATCCCAGCCCTCTTGAATCTTATACAAAACATTCACTCTAAGTTTTTCATGAGCAATACATTATATTAAAGGTTGCAATGCAATGATATATTAAAGGATCCACAGGGGTGGATCATGCAACATAGTTCAAGGTTTCTCAAGACCTTCTTGGCTCTCTCTTTTCTTCCCCTCCCTTCCTTATTTTCCATGGGAATCCCCAGATCTTCCCTCTGTGTTAGTCCCATGAGACCAGTTCTCCTTAGCTCCTATGTGACAGATCCCTCAGGGACCTCAACAAGACCTCTACTCAACAAAATCTATGCTCCTTTGAAGAGTCCTAGCAATGTAATAACAAAATCCCAGGTCCATCTATTTATTGGTGGATTGAGATGGAATGCAAGTCTGCCTCTACTGAAAGGTGGTACAACGTTTTTTAAAAGGAAGAGACTTGGGAGACAGCATACTAGGGATGAAACCCTGCAGCGTCCTTGATGCAGCATGTCAGTAAGTCAGAAATCCATCTCAGACTCAGCTCACCACCGGGAGAGTGAAGATGTTCGAACATGTTGAATCATGATGCTGATTAAGGAGATAACATAGGCAGGCTCTCTGAAACACAGAGGAGTGTTTCTCAAGACATAGCTCAGCTTTACAATGACTAAGGAGTGTTGTTTGGCATTTTCGGGGAGGTGCCGGGGGTGTGGATAGCTAGCACAATGCAAAAATTCCGCAAGGTCTGCCAAATTGCAAGAGCATCCTCAACACGAAACACTGCATTTGAGCAGAGAGTAAATGCAAGGCGCATCACCTCTGACCTTCTGCCTGGCATTCAAAACGCAGATGAACTTAAATATGGTGCAGCTAACTCTTTAAAAAGATTCTCCCCATTCTGGGTTATTTTAGCGCAATCTTTGTTCCAAGGTGATAGTTTCTCTGACATCCCATAGTACTGCCAACGTTTTAATTACAATCTTGAGCTTCTTCCTGTAAGAAGTACTTCCATTTAGGGTGCCTGCGTTTAATCTTCCAGTTGAAACCGTTTTATTCCCCAGAAGATAAGAAGAAGGAGGAGTAATGATGCGATAAAGTCTGGGGGAATTTTGTGGTAGGAGGACACAGGTGACCTGGGTCCGGGTGACCTCTGTCTGCTCGAGGAGCTGCTACTCAGGCTTCAGAAGTGGTCTTCCCAATGCCGGCATCACTCTTAAACAGCAACGGGTCCAAAGGCAGGCTTCAAGTGTCTTCCTCACCCTACCCCCTCACCTTGCAGTAAGTGACAGCCCTAAACAGCTGCAAGTTCTCCAGGGACAACGGGGCTCCACGTTCTCTGACTGTGTAAAACATCCCTGGTGAGCCCGCGTGTTTCAGCACTCGGTCCCCGGGCAATGGTGTCACTTTAGAAGGTCCTGGGATTTTTTAAGGGGTGAGGTATTTCTGAGTCACTAACTGCTGATCATTGTTTCACAGCCTGGCCCCGCTGTCTGTCATCTCTCTGTGGAGACCGAGGATTTACCAGGACCACCGCCTCCCACTCCTGCTGCAAGGCCTGCTCCGCCATGATGGACTGCATCCCTTGTTAAGCCCTGAGCCAAAATAAGCCCTTCCTCATTGAAATTACTTTCTTGCCAGGCAAACCATCATAGCAGTAAGAAACGTAACTAATACACACCGCTGCCTGGCAAGCTACTGGGCTGCAGTCGAGAACCAGGCTCCTGACTTGCTCTTCTGGCCGCGGGAATCTCCTTGCCACCCATGACTCATTCCCTTTATCCTTAAGTAGAGACTTGGGCTGAGCCTTCTGCCATAGAGGTGGAGTCCACGAGATAGAGGGGAGGGCTAACCGTGAGGCGTCCTTGGGCCAGGAGCCAGGTGAACATTTGGGCTCTACTCACCCACTCTGCATTCCTGGGTGTCACAAGGGTGTTCTGAAGATGCTCAGTGAAGTGGGGGTTCCTTGGGACACTTTACTATTTATATAAGGGTGGAAAAACTCTACCTTTATGGACTTATAGGAGATCGTGATTCAGATGCAGGTGGAGAGCCTAGCTGGCTGGGAAGATGATATGGATCCTAGATTGCATCTACTACGTCAACATCATTTCTTTTCCATAACTTTCAATGATTCTGTATGCTAATAGAAAAAAATCCAGTTGAAGGGCTGAGAGTGGGGGTTTCTATATCCAGCATGGCTCCAGGGGTTGACCTGATGGGGGAAGTGAGATAAGAATAGACAGACACAGGGATGCATGGAAAAGTTGGGGTTGAGTGGACTGGGCTCTGTGGTGGAGAAGCTGTGGCTCCCGGGAAGCTCAGCATATTTATTATGTTCAGTTGACCAGAGGGATGGGGTTATTGCACACAGCTGGACAAGGAGGCAGGATTAGCTAGTTGCAATAGGAGACGTCTCCGTAGTGGATCAGTCTTCAGGCCTCAAACACTCAGGGAAAGACAGGGGAATGGTGGTGTGAGATGGAAAGCTACCGTGAACATCTTCTGCACACACTATCAACATCTGCAGATGGGCCAGAGGAAGGCTTTGCCATGCCCATGGGTCCAAAGCATTGGAGTCTTCACATGGCCCAGACTACATCAAACAATGCACATTTACTCTCAACCTCACTGGTTCCCTACAGGGGTTATAGCTCAGTGATTGCCTCGTGTGTGCCAGACCCTACATTCAACCTCCAGTGCCATAAAAAGGGAAGTCCTGTTGCCCTACCTCTCTTCCAAGCCTTACATAATTTGTGGCCAAGCGACTCTTCTTAAGTCTTCTCTTTCATAATTTCTTTCACGAGTCTCCTTCAGGAAAATAAAAACAAAAGCAAAACTCTTGTTCATTCGTGAAACCAGGCCTTCAGCTAGCCAGTTCTCATTCATGAGCAGAGGACCCTGGCCTGTTACTAACATGGCCGGGTCCCAGCAGTCTGGCTTGAAAAATCCAGAGGTAAAGCCTGAGCTGATGAATCATTCAGAAGTTGACCAGGTGGACCTAAGACATCAAAGTTTGTCCACACCAGGACCAACAAATCCCTTTACTTCTCATTTCACACTTGACCTGTGCATTGGAAATATTGGTCTCTTTGTGCTTCCTTATTATATTCGTTACTTTTCTGTTTTTTTTTTTTGTAATTTAAAAAATAATCATGCCCAGAAGCAATTTAAAAAAGGAAGAGTTCGTTTGGGCTTAAGGTCCATCACCATGGGACCTTAAGAAACAAGTGGCCAGCATGTGGAGGGACAGGAAGCTGAGAGCTCATATCTTCAAACGTAAGCAGGAAGCAGAGCGAGCAAACCGGAAGTGGCATGAAGCTTTTAATCTCAAGGCCCCACCCCAAATGACATACTGTGGCACAAATCCTAATTGGTCTTAATAAAAACCCAGAGCCAGATATCAGGGTAAATGCTAAAAGATCAGAGAGACAAAGGAACAAGCCACAGCCGCCTCTCACCTCACCAACTCCTCAGCCAAAAAGAACTGAGCTCCTGTCTCCTCCCACCTTATATTCCTTTCTCCGCCCAGCCATATCACTTCCTGTCTCAACCTCCCTAGGGCTGGGATTAAAGGCGTGTGACTCCCAAGTACTGGGAGCAAAGGCTTGAGATCCCAAGTGCTGGGGTTAAAGGTGTGTGCCACCACTGCCTGGCCTCTATGACTAACTAGTAGCTGGTTTTGCCCTCTGATCTTCAGGCAAGCTTTGTTTGTTAGAGCATACACGAAATATCACCATGATATACATCCTCCAGCAAGGCTGCAGCTCTTAAACCTTCCCAAATAGCGCCGCCAACTGGAGACCAAGCATTCAAATGTCCCGAGACTATGGGGGGACATTAATCATTCAAACCAGCACACTTCTCATCATTTCTTTTCCTGGAAGGCATCGTCTTACCTCCGGTTAACCCCTACACACAGATGTGTATTCACATAGGTGATCAGGGCCCTCCAAGATCAGTGCCCATCCTGCCTCCACCAGAAAGTCTTGACTGGGTGTGAGCTCTCTAGCTGTAGACACCCTTACCATAGCTCTTGCCACAGTCAGCCAAGGTTCGTAGGGGTTTAACTCACCTGAAGCATGTTGTAAACTTAAAGATGAATACTATTTATTCATTTATATTACATTTATATGTTACATGTTAGTAACAGGCCAACTTCTGAATGATTCATCAGCTCAGGCTTTACCTCTGGATTTTTCAAGCCAGACTGCTGGGACCCGGCCATGTTAGTAACAGGCCAGGGCCCTCTGCTCAAGAATGTAATATAAAATGTTCATTTACATTTTCCGTGTTCCTAGGAGTGGCTTATGAGAGTTGGTAGGACTAAACTGATTCCATGTTAAGTCACTGAGTCACCTTGGAGAGGGTGACAAGTTGGAAGCTCTTAGGAAGGCTTTGTATTAGAGTGAAGAGCAGTGTCCAATTATCTCAGAACCTCCACCACCACCACCACCTCTCTCTCTCTCTCTCTCTCTCTCTCTCTCTCTCTCTCTCTCTCTCACACACACACACACACACACACACACACACACACACACACATACACACACACAAACACACACACCATATAACTGGGTATTCAAAATAAGAAGAAAAATCACATCTGCTTTTTGTCAAAATCAGATGATTTTACATCTGTAATCTTGTAGCTAGAGCCACGGAGTAGATACATTTAATGACTCACTCTAGACAGACTCAAGTCTGTCCCTGAGAAACGAGGAGGGGGAACCATTAATCTTTTTCTAAAGTAAACAGTGTTAGAACAGCTCCTTAATCTGAAGAGTGGAGATCCCGGGCTGGGAGGCAGCAGCCACAGACTTGCCAAATTCCTTGATGAGTGGGGTAGCCCGATGGGAACTGATTGGGGGATCATTCTCTCTGTCCTTTCTGAGGGGCATTCACAGTGTCTGCAGTTTGAAGAGGGACTTAGAAAGACCCTGTCCCAGGTTCTTATGATAAAAAGGAGTTGGAGCTTTGCAGGGCTTGCTTTTCTATATTTGTTTTGAGAATTTGGGGGTGCTCCGTTCTCATGTTTCTTCCCTTGGCCTACGCTTGTGGCAAACCCGTACTCATCCCAGCCATCCACTAATCCACAAGTGCCTGCTGCTCCCTCCAAACAAGAGAGTTTCTCCACTACATTCCCAGCCCCCACTTGTGCCCTGACCCCTGAAGTTTTACCAGTACCCCTTTAAGATCAACCAGTGTTGCCTTTCTTTGGTGCCATCCTGCTCTGCCCTCTGAGGACATGTCACACTGGAGAGTCCCTCTTCTCCCCTAGCTTCCAACCCCATCCTCCCTGCCACTCTCTGACTTTCTCTGCTGTCTCATCCTTAACTTAGAGTCTGGCATTTTCCAACTTCTCCTCAAGGCTGCCTCGTCTCCTCTCTACATTCTTTCTTGATAATGCTATTTATTTTTACAGAACCTTGATGCCAAGGATGCTCAGAACTGTAATCCTCTCCCAAATTACAGTCTAGGGTGAACGTGTGTGTGTGTGGGGGGGGGGGGTGAATACACTAGCACACACACACACACACACACACACACACACTGGTCAGAGATACCATCATATGTCTTCCTTTATTGCTCTCCACATTATTTTTGAGACAGGGTCTCTCCCTGAACCTGGATTACTGATTGGATAAATGGGAGAGACAGAGATCTACCTGTCTCTCCCTCCCAACATTTTGGATTATAGGCGTGGGCCACTGTGCTCAGCTTTCTCCACAGGTACTGGGGATGTGAACTCAGGCTTGGATGGCAAGCTCTTTGCCCGTTGAAACGTCTCCCTGGATGAAGATTCTTTTTTGATGCTCAGATGAACATCCTTTGGACGTTTTCATGGGTATCATACATTCACCATTTCCAAACCTAATGGGTTGTCCCTGCCCCCTTTCTACCTAACCCCTATTTTAATAGGCTTTGGGACTTAGTTTCAATCTTTCCATTCTTAAAGTAACAGCATAAATTATAATTACTTTAAACCTTGGAAGGAGCTATAGATCCAGTCTCGCCAATGTACCACTACCAGGTTCCCAGAATTCCACCCTATGGGTTCTGCATCTGAATTATGTCTCATCTCTTCTCTGATTTATACCCACAATTATAGGTCAGGTCTTTGCTCTTTTTCTGTCTCCTAATATCTTTGTTATTGGTGGTTCTATTTAAAACTTGAATTTATCAAATTCGTATGGAAAATTTCCCATCAACCATAGATTAAAAAAATATTCTACAGCAAAACAGTTTCTAAAAGCCAAGGGCTTCCTTAGGGTGTTGATTTCAACAACAACAACAACAACAACAACAACAATCTCACTATGCCTTAAAGTCAAGTCAATTAATTCAGTTTTACCAACTCTCTCAAGGGTGGGCAATGAGGTTGGAGGGTCCTGAAACCTATGAAAGTGAAGCATTCTAGGAAACAACTCCCACTTGTATTTCCAGTATCTTTTCCCACTAGAGCCACTAAAGCCAAATGGGATGGCCATTGTCCCCTGAACAAACTTTCATTGGAACTTTCATGCTTCAATGCTTTGGTATTATGCTACCTTGATATCACATACTCATCCTGCAGTGCCCCAAAAATATTTCTCAATAGTACTCAACTCTTGCTTCTGTGGTCCCAAGCTCATCTCTAAGCTCTCTCTTCTGAAATCCTTCCTAATGTTTCCAACAGCTGGAGAGCCCCTCCCAGCTGCGTAGGACCACTCTATGTCTCTCTGGTGTTTTATGTGTTCCTGTTTTGTTCCTTCCAGCATATGAGCAGTTACCAACCCTTTTCACCTTCCTGATGGATGATAAACCCATGATGTTTGCATTCTTGTGCTAGGGTCCCCATAAAAGCTGTAACTTAACCACTCTCAAGAAAGGATATCAAGAAACAAGAGAAGGAAAGCCCCAAGTAGTCTGATTTACAGTAAAAGGCACAAGTGAAAGATAAGATTAGCTCAGTGGTCCTTGGTTGTTCAAAGGCTCCGAATTTCAAAGAAAAGCTGACTTCCCAGAATGGTCTTTGGCCTTGAAAGCTACCCCTGAGCCCTTGGAATATTCTGCCTGGTCAGTGTGTTTGTGTGCCTCAGGCCTTACCAATAGAACTAGATAAGTTTCTGCTAAGAATGTGATTTATGGCAAATGTCTGGTTTTGCTCTGGAGAGCTGGAGACTGAGAGGCTGGGGTCAGGCACTGTGATGCTGATGTCCATGTAACAGACCTCCAATAAAAACCTTGGATACCAAAGCTGGGAACTGGCCTGGCTGAGAACATTTCTCATGTGTTGTCACACCTCATTGCTGGAAGACAAAGTGTCTGTGTCCCTGTGTGACTCCACTGGTAAGGGACAGCGGGGAGCATTGTCCTGGTTTCTGGACTTTGCCACCACATATTCTTTTTCTTTCCTTGACTTAAATTTTATTTATTTATTGTATGTATTTGGAAGGGAGGGATAGAGGCCATAAGTCAACATTGGGATGTCTTCCTCAGTCACTCTTCACCTTTTTTGAGGCTGGGCCTCTCCGTGAACCTGGAGCCCCAGGATCCTTCTGTCTCTGCTGCCCAGTGCTAGGATTACAGGCACATATTTCCTGTGCCTGTACATACTAACATGGATTCCAGGGGACCAAATTCAGGTCTTTTAGCTTGTATCACAAGGACTTTTCCAACCAAGCCATCTCTCCAGCCCATATATTTTCAAATGAAGTCTTGTTGGAATGCAGTCAGGTTTTGTTTTTGGGGGGAGGGAGGCAGTCTTGTCACAGACTGCCTTTCTACTACAAGGACAGAGTCAACAGAGATTCCGTGGCCCATAAATTATGGTCCAAAATATTTACTATCCACCCCTACAGAAAAAGATTGCCATGCCTTCCAGAAGCAGGAAGGGAGAGGTAAAAATTTAAGAACAAAACATAGGTGTATATATCACATTCACTCCTGTGTCCTTGGACCACAGTCAGCCAGACTTCTCATAGCTGCAAGGGAAGCTGGACACTGTAGGATTTAGCTAAAAGGTCAGAAAACATTCTCCATAAAGAGCCACATAGTATTTTTATCTTGGGATGCTACATTGTCTCTGTCATTATTACTCAGCCACTTGACACATAAGAGAAATCACAGTCAATATATAAAAACATGAACATCACTATGTTCCAGTAAGACTATACTTACAAAGAAAGTAGGGAACCAAATTCTTTTTTCAGTGTTTCCAGTGATCTTTGGCTGATGACTTCTACAGATTAAAATACATACAACCAAAAGTATAATTGCTGATGCCAGTGGGTTGACACTTTCTATTCCTACCACCTCTTTTCATGTGCATTCATGTACTGCAGAGCCTAGTGAGCTGAAGAACACATTTCCCAGACTCTCTTGGTATTAAGGGTTCCAGAGGCAAACTGAATTCTACCATTCTTGACATATGAT
Organism: Peromyscus attwateri; assembly: GCA_902168425.1. Classification (NCBI taxonomy): domain Eukaryota; kingdom Metazoa; phylum Chordata; class Mammalia; order Rodentia; family Cricetidae; genus Peromyscus; species Peromyscus attwateri. The sequence continues at coordinate 9,099 of CABHPP010106655.1, forward strand.
GGCAAGGTCTGAACAAGTTAAGGTTGAAGCTCTCTCCCTGGGGCTGTTTCCACCGGCAAGTAGGTTGTAGACAGAGAGCAGAATAGCTGTGACAGCTGAACTCAGCATGCTGGGATTCTGTCGCTGGCTTTACAGATATCAAAGGCAGGTGTGAATGCTGCTCAAAGACCAGGAAGGCAGGGTCAGGAAGCTGCTGGTGGTTCTTGAACAGGCTGCAAGCATCTCAGCTGAGAGCTACATCAATGCTGGAGATGTTACCTAGCAGTATCCTGAGTGGGAGCTCCAGGACTCTGGCAGAGAGTCATCAGAGGTAAGCTACCAGTGTGCAGGACCATACATAGGCTCTTTCTTCTGGGGAGGTTTCCTAGCCACAAGAAAGATGTCAATTTTTAAAAAAGATTTATTTTTATTATTATTGGGGGACACGTGCATGCACATGGGTGTATGTGCATACAAGTACAGATGCCCTCAGAAGCCAGAGGTGTCAGATCCCCTAGAGTGGAAGTTACAGGAGGTTGTGAGCTGCCTGGCATGGGTGCTGGGAACCAAACTCTAGTCCTCTACAAAAGCAGTCCGTGCTCTTAACCCTGTGCCCTCTCTTCAGCCCCACGGTCAGTATCTTTCATGTTGATGTGATACACAATAGTACTAAAGCAAAGTATTTTGTTTCTGGTGAAGTCGTATGCCTCTCTCTCCTTATCATTGTGTGTCACAGACAGTGTTAGCTGGCCGTATTAGACATGTCACATTACATCTTTGGGACCTAGTTTCTTAATCTGTCAAAGGACAGTATAAGATAAAATAACTTTTTTAGGGGCTTGTGGGCTATTAATGTAATTAAAAACAATAGTTGCGCTATCATTTTTGCTCTGTAGAGCTAAGCTATTCAAAGACTCATTCAGTGCTATTAGCCACTGCTATGAACTAACTGGAAGTCCTCTCAAAATCCATATGCTGAAGTCCCAACCCCCAGTACCTCAGAATATGACCAGATTTAGAAAGTGGAGTATTAAAGGGGCATTAAATCAAAATGGAGTCATTTCCACAGATCCAGATCCACTGACCTGTGTCCTTATAGAAAAGTAGGGAGACACAGGAGCATACGAAGAAGGTGACACGAAGACACAGGAAGACGCCGCCATCCACAAGCTGAGGGGAGAGGCCTCTGGGGAAGTTCAATGTGCATGCTTTGGCCATCACAACTAGCCTCCAGAATCATGAGATTATCAGAAATTATCAAATCTTGTTGATTGCACCACACACTTCATATTGCTTTGCTATGCTAGCCCTACTAATCCATCAGTGATGGCAAAATCAAATTTCTCATCAAGTTTTATGGGAGCATCATCCATAGCAGTAAGCAGAATGGAGACTGAATCTTATAAGTCTATGCGCTAGCACTTGAGGGTGAACTCAAGGTGTCTGGTAAGAACTTGGAGATAAAGTTGGGGTGTAGCTCATTGGGAGGGATTTTGCCTAGCATGTGAGTCTCTAGATTTGATCCTTGGCATCACATACACAATCAATAAATTATATTTTAAGAGTTCAGGTCCCCAAGGACTGGGAAGACAGATCATTTGATAAAACCTTGCCTTGTCACAGAAATTATGGGAGTGGCCAACCAAAGAGGCCCATACCACGAGAGGGAGCCCACCCCTGACACTGCTTGGAGGACCAGGACCCAGAAGCAGGACAGTCCAGAGACATAGGATAGAACCAAACACAACCAGCAAAAAAAAGTCAATGAAATGATTCCTAATGATATTCTGCTCTACTCATAGATTGGTGCCTAGCCCAGTTGTCATCAGAGAGACTTCATCTAGCAACTGATGGAAACAGATGCAGAGATCCACAGCCAAACATTTAGGCTGAGCTCTGGGAATCCTACAGAAGAGGTAGCGGGAAGGATTGTAGGAGCTGAAAGGGTCAAGGACACCTCAAGAAAGCCCACAGAATCAACTAACCTGGGCTCATAGGGGCTCACAGAGACTGAACCAACAACCAGGGAGCCTGCATGGGACTGACCTAGGCCCTCTGCATTTATGTTATAGTTGTATAGCTTGGTCTTCTTGTGAGACTCCTAACAGTAGAAGCAGGGGCTGACTCTGTTGCCTGTTTTGGGGACCCTATTCCTCATACTGGGTTGCCTCATCCAGTCTTAATAGGAGAGGAGGTGCCTGGTCTAACTGCAACTTGATATGCCATGGCTGGTTCATATCCATGGGAGGCATGCCCTTTCAGAGGAGATGTGCATAGGGAGGGGGAGAGGGGAGGGGGGTGGTAAGAGGGGAGGGAGGGGAAAGTGTGGTCCAGATGTCAAAACAATAGATAGATAGATAAGTGCTTGCCTTGTGAGTACAAGGACCTGAGTTCAATTCGCTGAAGCCACATTTAAAAAGCTGGCCATGGCAGGACGCATTCCTAATCCCAGTGTTGAAGGAGCAGAGACAGGAAGATCCCTGGGATGGAATGGCCAGGCAGCCTCACTGAATCAGTGAGCTGCTGGCCAGTGAGAGCCCCTGTTTCAATGTTAAAACCCCAAATACAAAAAAATAAAAAAGTAAAACCCAAGGTAGGAATTGATGTCTGACCTGTGCACACATGAGCCAATACTTGTGGACATACACACACACATACACACAAACCACATGTCTGCACACACACACACACACACACACACACACACACACACACACACACCACGTGTCTGCATATGCACAGAGAGAGTTTTGGTCATCTCTAAGTCAGAGACGTCTCCTGACAGTTGAATGAAATAACTTCTGATTATATTTTGGATTCCCATGAAACTTTGTGGGGTGGGGCAGAAATTCTCTGGGACAGTCTTCTTGTGTATGTCATAGCAGTATATTTCATGGAAATTAATGTTTTGGCATTCTCAAATCTCATGCAAACATGTTTATTTTCACTGGCACAGATAACCCATACTGCCTGAACTCTAGGTGCTGCCAATAATGTGCTCCTGGGTCTTACAGCAGATGCCTCCACCAGGCTCTCCCCATACTGTACCACTGCTATTTCCATCTCTGTTCAGCCTCCCAATTTCTGCCTAACTCATGTCTCTTGCAGAAAGAAGACAGAATCTTGGAGCACGCAATGGTGCTGGCTGGTTCTGCTCTCCCTGTCCAAATGACTCAGAAAGAATTGTGTTTATTTATTTAGCAGTTCGGCTTTACCCCAGATCTCCATAACCAGACAAAGAGACAGATGAGAACTTCTCATGACATTGTGCCTTGCCCTTGACCTGGTACTGGAAACCCGAGCTCTCCCTAGCCCCTCTGTAGCCTCTCAGGCCAGGCCTGTCGATCCTAATCTGCATTTGAGGAACTTGGAGATTTTGCTGCAAGAGCATCTTCTGATTCAGTAGCTCTGGGCAGGGACAGAAGACTCGGCTGGCCGTTTTAAAAAGTAGAATGCAAGCCCTGCTGGTGGGCCCCCACTTTGAGTAGCAGGCTCAAAGGAAGGTATAGGTCGAGCAGATGATCACTTCTATACTGAGACTGAAGGAGCAAAAAAATCAAAGTCTGGCCCTCTGCAAAGTATCGACTACAAGATCCGCCATTCCATCACAGTGGCTTTGTGTCTTCCTCTCTAGGAAAGATGTCCGTTAAAAATGCAAACAGCCTTTGAGGATCATTTCTAAAGCCCAGCTAACACAGTGATCTCCAACAATATCTTAGCTGGGAAGCTGCAGGAGCCATCCTGATCCAAAGACAGCATTTCTGCTATGAAGAAGGCGGCAGTACAATACTTCAGAAAGAAATTTTGACTAAAAGGAAGGGGTATCAGATAGGAACATTTTCAGTCCTAAGCAACAGAAAATCTAATTAAGAGTGGTTTAATCAATACAGACAGTTACTCATCTCACCCCATAGGAAATCCAACAGCTCAGGACTCTGTTGAGATCGTCACAGATACAGACTCCTTTTCCATCTTTACTTATTGGCTTTTTACACTGGAGCTTATTGCCTCATGGCCCCCAAATGATGGGTGAAGCTTCAGGTATCATTTCCACTTTGAAAATGAAAGGAAGTCTGGGTGTGATGGTGCTTAGCACACCCGTCATCCCAGAGCTGGGGAGGCATGGAGATCCTGAGTTAAAGACCAATCTGGGCTACAGAGTGAGATTCCATTCAAGAAAATGCATCTTGGGGCTACAGAGACGGCTCAAAGATTAAAAGAGCTCACTGCTCTTGCAGAGGACCCAGGTTCAGTTCCCAGCACCCACATTAGGCGGCTTACACCCTCTTATAATTCCAGTTCCAGGGTTATCTGATGCCCTCTTCCGGCCTCTGTGGGCATCTGCCTGCACATGGTGCCTATAAAGTCATACAAACACAAAACTAACCCACAAAAATAATTCCTTTTTGAAAAAAAAATCTCTAAAATGAGAAGGAAGGATGAGAGGGAGGGAGAGAAAATGGAAGGAAGAGAAAGCAGCCTGCAAGCCACACCCGTGAGATTTACCTGGAAAGCAGCATCCTTAGCAGAAGTTTCAGGCAGACTTCTTGCATCTGATTGGTTGGAAGTGAATCGATTCCGTAAACAAATCACTGGTAAAGTGAGTCAGTTTTTCCTGGACTTAGAGTACCAAGACTTATCCTTCTCAGCTTAGGAGAGGGAGCTATGCTTCCCAATCATAAGGCAAATCCACCTCCCACAAGATCTAGGAGTGGAATGTGGGGTGAAGGCCACTGAGCAGGCCACGGAAGTACCTACTCCAGGAAGAAAGCAGTTCATACACATAAAGGAGGCCACAGAACTCCAAAGCCCAGCGTCACCCCAGTTACAGCTTGAGCCAGGTCCAGTCGGACCCCAGCACTCCCTGGGATCTCCCCATGACTTCCTGTGTATTGTGTAATGTGATGATCACTGTGTATTCGGGGAAGCTTCGGGAGGCAGAATGTCCAGTGGAGACTTATGGAAAGAGTGAATGGAGATGTTGGAAGAAGGAGCCGTGGAAGAAGATGGTCAGGGGAAAGGGTCCAGTGTGTTGAATCAAACAATGTGTCTAATGAAAGTCTTACCTACTTTAAACCTCAAAAGCCACGTTTTACAGATCAGAGAGACCAAGGATTTTGTCGTTCCCCCGCCAAAGTCACATAGTCTATAGAGGATTTGAGGTCCTAGCATGCTCACTGACCTGAAAGCTTTCAGCTTTCACACCGGTCCTCATGTATTCAGATGAAGGCCCAGTTCTGACCTCACCCTGCTCTCCGATTGGAGGACTCTGCTCTTCAGAGAACATCTTGATGCTCCTGTCTTTGACAGTCCCTTCAAGCTAGCTCAGTGGGCCACTTGCAGAGGGGGGGGGGGCAGGCAGAGGACAGCTGTGCCACTTTACAGCACCCACTTCCTAGAGCGTGAGGTTCCATGCTGAAGAGGCGGCTCAGCAGGTGAGAGAGATCACTGTTCTTGCAGAGTTCTGTTCCCAGCATCTACATCGGGCCCCTCACAACCTCCTTTAACTCTGGCTCCAGGACATCTGGCACCTTCTTCTGGCCTCCACAGGCACCTCCACACATGTGCACACACCCCCACACAGGCACAGATACAGACACAGACACAGACACACACACACACACACACACACAAATAATAAATCTTTTTATTTATCTAAGCTGACACCATCAGACACCCACCTCTGACTCACAATGTATTTCACCTCATCCTTCTACCCCATCTTTGCCCTGTTGGCCATTCCAGCTCATAAAAATATTACTAGGGTTTTTGTTTGTTTGTTTGTTTTTAGGAAAATGTAGAACTTTAGAACAAAAACAAAAATTCACTCGAGGGCTACCATAAAAATAACAGCATGGCATTTGCTCTCCTTAATTGCCTAGTAATTTTCCTCCACTCTGGGTATCAAGGGCCTTCCGCTATCTCCTTGGGTATCTTGTCTGATTTGAATCCAGCTCAGGCAATTACCGAACTCCGGTAGGGAGCATTTGGGCCAGCTCGTCTGCTAATTTGTCTCTGCTTCCACTGACTGAATTCCTTTGGAGTTGCCTCCAGCAGTCAAACCTTCAGATCCTGGAGACGGGGGTCGGTATTATGAACCCCCCAAAGAAACAGACATCATTTTTCTAACTCGCGCCTTGGGTTCTTCTAACTCGTGCCCTGGGTTCTGCCTAGTAGAAACATCACTAGGCCTCTACTAGGGTTGCTGGGCTTCCCCAGTCTGTGTGTTCATGTGTGCTCTGAGCTGCAGCAAGTGTTCGGATAGGATGAGGATTTTCCATTCCTTGGCATATTTCCTATAAACATGATGATCAGGTGGGATAATTATCTAGATTCCAGAGATGCTCAATTTTCACAGCCTTGTCGGAAAGAAACAAAAGGCAGAAAGAACCTTTTCTCACGTGCTCTCGCGTGCATCGCAGAAGGAAAGAAGAGTGTGAGCAGGCAGGGGAAGGATGCCAACTCCAGTATCTGCAGAGAGGATGGGGGCGTTCATTGGGTCCCATATCACCAGTCTGGCAGGACTTTCATGGATGAAGCTGCTGGGGCCCAGAGAGGCTGAGAAATCTGGCCAACACCACACAGGTTGTAAATGTAAAATCTAGGAACAAATAATACAGTATTGAGTCTAGCCCCTCTCTTCTGGTACGCCCTGCACTGCCTTTGGAAAAGGCATTGAAAGTGGGGATGTGCTCTCCTGCTGTTTTTGTTGCAGACTTCAAATTATCTAAGTGTCTTGAGCAGTCACATATAGATAAAATTCTTGGGGGAAACTTGGGAGCCAAACATTCTCTGACATGCCAACATGGGGTGTGTTTAATCCTTTAGCTATAGAGGTTAAAGGTGAATGACCCCGGGCCCAAGATGAATGAGGAGAGCCCGAGAAATCCCTTCCCTAACTGGTGATTAAAAGTCCATCTAAACAGACTTCCCAGGCTCCCAGCTTCCCCTTTCAGCCTACTGAGTGGTCCAATTTCTGACCAGGCCAGACTTCTGGCCCAACTTCAGACTTTCTTCTCCCACATGTAAGCTAAGAACCAAAGCTGTGCTGGCCAATGAGTCACTGGACCAGGCTGGGGACCGAGGCACTTCTGACCTTTCTGCTAGTCCCATGTGTTTGGGAACATCCTTCTTTTCTTACGTGCCCTCCCATTTCATTTCCTTCCAACTTCTGATGCTCTGGGGGAGTGTCACAGTAGCTAAAGCTATCCAGCAGACTCAGCTCTCAAAATGAGTCATTTGATGCTAAGCACAGGCATGGCATTCTTACTAAGAACCATCATGGCCATGTCTCCCCTTTCTTTTCTGCCATTCTATTACCTAGACTTATTAACAGCAGGTGAGTGCCTGTTGCATTACTGTGAGTGTTCAACACCCTAAGGAGGCCCTTTGGCTATGAAGCCTCCTTGGATAGAATGAGATTGAAGGTTGTGGAAGGATCAGACACAGAGGGAAAAGAAAATTCATACTGAGCATCAAGTAAACCAGTCCAGTGCTCCAAAAGAAGCAGTGGGGACTAGAGGCAAAAAGCATTGCCTTCTAAGTAGAAGAGAACCGACTTGAAAACCTAGGTCATCGCTTGCATTTGGATGGCTGTGGGAAGCCCTTTAATCTCTCTGAGCTTTAGAACTCTTGCCTTTTAAGATGGTCATAGTGGCATACACTTGTAACCCCAGCACTGGGGAGGTTGAAAGAGGACCTCAAATTTGAGGCTAGCCTGGGCTACAGAGCAAAACGCTGTCTCAGCCACAACAAATAAACCCTGTCAACCTTTAAATGGTGCTAGCAATGTTGACTTTGTACTGTAGTGGGGATTTAAACAGAATGGTCCTGTATGACCGCCACAATCACCGGGATGATAAAGCGTGCTTCACGAGGGGTACCAATCTACCACTGTTACACACTTGCAGTTCTTTTCCATCTCCTCTGTAAAACACCTGAAAACACAGACAGATTTTTCCCCATATCTCATGACTGTTTGGGAGCTTTCCTTACAGGATGTTTAACCTTTCCTGCCTGAGTCTAAATTTTGATGAATCAAGACGGCGAGTGTGAAAGTGGCGTGCTGCGCATCCAAGGATTTCTTTTTCTTTCTTTTTTTTTTTAAAAAAAAAACAAAAAGCACTTTTCTTTCTCCACCACTTTCTCTCTATATCCTCCACTAAACGGCCTTCAGATGAGGCACAATTCTATGGTCCAGAACTAAGGAACTTGCAGCAGGAGCTAAGCATAAGAGACCATCTGGATTCCTTGAAGTTGATCCAGACAGGCTTCTTGATGTGGAGAGAGGCATCCATACTCATGGCAAAGGAGAAAAAGAGGTTCTTGGCATGGTCACAAAAGCCCTCTGAAAGACGTGGGGGTTAGAGACCAAGATTGCTGGGGTAGGTCTTGTGTCTGCCTCTGTAAGCTCTTTCAGGCTGCCCTAACTGGCTAAGTGGCTAAAAGCATGCTCCCCAATGGCTTAAGCACACAACCAAATCTAGGAACCAGGGACCAACACAAGCCAGCTGCCTTGGCTAGGCTAGCGTGTGTGAGACCAGAGAGCAGATGCAGAAACGGCGCTGCCGGTAAATCCACACGCGAGACCCAGGTGCCACCTGTCCTATGCAGCTGTCCCATGAAGAAGCTAGGTTACACGTGGAAAGGTAGTAACACGGACCCCAGCTCCTTCTCTTTCCACAGCTGTGGGTTGGAACACACTGCTGCTTTCTGTGCAACGTGAAAGAGTCTCCACGGTAACCGTGCCTAACGATAAGACTAAACACTCCTGGTATATCCTTAAGAGGATGCAGAAGTTCCTGAAAGTACGCGTTAGGCTTGTTCCACATGGGGATGCAAAAGATAAAGACAGATTCAACTCTGAGGACAAAGATCAGGGCAAAAGTGTCAGAGAAGAAACAAAAGGAAGCCACAGCAGCAGGGAACTGTGCTCTAAAGTATACAAACTAGGCTAGTCCATATATATATATATATATATATATATATATATATATACATATATATATATACACACACATATATACACATATACACATATATGCATACATATGCATATCTGTATAATATATATTAGGGATACATAATATATAAAATATATACTATAATATGTAATATAAATTATATATGTTATATATGAATGTTAATTATATATTAATTTAATTTATGTATATTGTATAATTGTTAATATTATTAATTGTACATAATTTTTGATTATACTAATATATTAATAATAATAATAATATATGGAGGGAGAGAGAGGAAATGCTCACTATGTATATGTAGCCCAGGCTGGCCTCAAATTTGAGATTCTTCTTCCTAAAAGTAAGAACACTCAGGTAAATCCAGTCAAAGAGCATGCAGCCCAGTAACTTCTTAAATTAAAAAAATAGACACTTTAAAAAAATGTTGGACAAGCTGGTTTTGTGTGTCAACTTGACACAAGCGAAAGTCATCAGAGAAGAAGGAGCCTCAGTTGAGGAAATGTCTCCATGAGATCCAGCTGTAAGGCATTTTCTCAACAGTGATCTATGAGGAGGGCCCAGCCCACGGTGGGTGGTGCCATCCCTGAGCTGCTGGTCCTGCATTCTATAAGAAGATGAGCTGAGCAAAGCCATAGAAGCAAGCCAGTAAGCAGCACCCTCCATGGGCTCTGCATCAGCTCCTGCCTCCAGGTCGCTGCCCTGCTTGAGTTCCCGTCCTGACTTCCTTTGGTGATGAACAGCGATGTGGAAGTGTAAATGGAATAAACCCTTTCCTCCCCAAGTTGCTTTTGGCTCATGGTGGCTTGTTGCTGCAGCAGCAACCCCAACTAAGGCAAAGGTCAATGGGCTTCACAGGTTTTTGTGTGTGCTGTTTTGGTTGCAGTTACGGTTTGGTGGAGTTTTGTTGTTGTTTGTTTTGGTGTGGCTTTATTTTATTTTCTTGGCTGGGGGGTTATTGTTGTATTGGGTTTGTGTTTGTTTTTTGAGAAATAACTTAAAGTTGGGTGAGTAGGAAGGCAGAGAGGATCTGGAAGGACTTGGAGGAAGAGAAGAATATGTTTGAAATATATTTAAATTTTTTTCGAGACAAGGTTTCTCTGTGTTGTTTTGGTACCTGTCCTGGATCTCGCTCTGTAGACCAGGCTGGCCTCGAACTTACAGAGATCTGCCTGTCTCTGCCTCCCAAGTGCTGGGATTAAAGGCGTGCACCACCACCACCCAGCTAAAAATTGTTTTAAGTAATAAAAATATATAAAAATATTCTAATATGGCCATGAAAAAATGTCAACATCATGAAAGTTAAAAACAGCTGTCTGGGTAAAACATTCTGGGTTTGAGAGAACTCAAGAGAAGGGTGAGGATGTTGCTCAGTGGGAGAGTACTTGGTTGCCTAACACACATAAAGTCCTGGGTTGGTCTCTGACTGGGGGTGGGTGGGATGAATGTTAAAGAGTCAAAAAAGCAAAAATTAGACACTGTATTTTATTCTTTATTTGTTCCTTCCCTCTCCCACCCCAAACCTGTAACAGGTTACAACCATTGGTTGGCAGCATTTGAGTATAGATTGAATAATGGATCATATTCCTGTTTTGGTGTTCAATTCCCTGTGTAGTATTTACCACAGACTTTGTAATTGGATGTCCCTGATCTCAGGAGATGCTCACTAAAATTGTCAAAGGTAAGATGTTACAATGGCTGCAACACCCTTGTAAACTCTCAATGTCTTGGCAAAAGGATGCTGATGGCCGTGATGGTGGTGGTCATGCTGATGGTACACTGTCCCCAACACTCACACTTGGAGCAACTGCGTGTGCAAAAAAAATGAAGGTGAATGGTGTTCACTGCATGCAGGTTTTCTTGAAATCTTTGATATTTTCCTAACTAAAATGACAGAGGAGAAGAAAGGGCAGGTGTTATTGGTTTAAAATCATGTACAGGCCTATCCAGCAAACATAGTATGTGGGCCATTACCGAATCCCCGTTGGTCAAACCAACTATCAAGAAGGATGTGGCTGAGACAAATCTTTGAAAACTGAATATACCTTAGGTACTAGATGATATTAAGGAACCACTTGTGTGCTGGTGTGCTAATGGTCTTCGTGTGTTAGAGAGGCACAGACGTTTGTGCAGAAGCCGGTATGACTTTTAGGACTGGCTGTTACACAGGCCGGAAGGTAAAAGAATAAAAAAGCAAATAAGATGAAAACAAGAGCGAGACTAGTGATGGCTCTTGAAGCTAGGTAACGGATAAACAGGCGCTCTTTCACATGAGCATCTGAGTTGTGTGCCTGGAAAATCTCAATAAACCTTTATTGAGCCCTAAAGAAGAACAAAAGATAGGAAAACGGGTTAGAACTGGAGCTCAATGCATCATATGTTTTCTCTCATTTGTGGAATTTATGGGGGAAAGGCATGAAAGTAGAAGGTGGACTATTAGGAGGTAAGAAGGAAAGGAGGAGGAGAGGAAAAGAGCAACGGAGAGGATGAATATGGATGAAGTACATTGTATGCGTGTAAGCCATTACTTTGTCCAATTAATGCACACTTATTTTTAAAAGATCTTTATATATATATATATATATATATATATATATATATATATATATATATATATGAAGAGTGCCACTAGTAAATAAAATAAATTCTTCTGGAGGTAGGAACAAACAACAAACAACTTATAAATTAATCATTTGTAAATTGCAGCCTTTCTCTATGACCTTTAGGAACTTAAGTTCACTTGGTTTTGGTTTTGGTTTTTTATTTACTTTGGGTTCAAATCCCTCTCCCTCATCCCTAGCCCTTTCTTCTCACTCAACACCAATAACAAAAAAAGCGAGTATCACTGTCCCAAAGGCCCCCCACATACATATTTTCGTCCCTGTCCATCGACTGGAGAACGGCGGCATCGCGGTGCATTGTGAAGAGGTTCACAGTGACTCTGGGCTGGGCTGAGACCAGGACCTTGGACCTTAGACCTCTGCTCCAGCCGTCAGCGAGCTTGTCGTCTCTTGACCATCCAGAAGGAAGGCAGCTCTAGTCTCTATAGTAACCGATCTGCCTAAAATAGGAATTAGGTGGGGGAACAAAACGTTTAAAGCCAATTGGATCCATTCATCCCCGAACAATGTCAATTTAAGGGCTGTTACCCGAGTTGTTGGCTTATTGAATGGTGTCCCACCATGTGCTCCACTAAAGGAAGTGGGGGAGGGGAGCTGTAGCCAACACCCCACCCCATACAGAGCCACGGATGCCCTCTCCCCTCCCCCCTCTTTAAACATCTCTTTTATCTCCCAGAGTCATCAGCTTTTCAAACAAACTTTCAGTCAAGGCTGTTTTATGGCCACGAGACGGAGACAAAAGTAGAAATCTAAGAGTCGCCAACCGACCGGCAAAGCAAGCTTCCCAGGAAGTGAGGGGACTGAGCCCAGATCCTGGGAGAGACCTGGCCCTGACAGGTAGGTCTTCCAAGAGCTCTCCTCTTCAGGCAGCTCCCCCACAGACAGTCCTTGGAAAGGGGGGTGCAATAGTAGTTGGAGCTAACATGGCCCTAAAAATGGGAGGTGAAACTGTCCAGCCTGTGGCAACGTCCACCTGCTCTACAGGGTCACAGGACAGTTTAATGGGGGTGACTTTAGGGTACGATGGCAGGTGTGCACAATAATTCATTTGAGTTCCCTGCCGCCGCCGCCGCTTTCTTTATGTCTGCCTGCTATGCGTAGCTTCAGCTCCACTCTGCTCTCAGTTTTTCCAACCTAAACAGTTTTTGACTTCCAAAATATTGCCAGGTGTAGGGAATGGAATTCCTGTGTCCTGTTAAAATAGTCTAGCTTTCTTAGTTTTGGGCTTTTTCCAAGGAAGACAATTTAAGCAGCACAATTCATCCCTTTCTCTTTCCTCTTCCCTCTATCCAGGAAACAGGAAGTCTAGTTGCTCACTTGGATGTTTTTAAGGCGCGTCTATGAGACTTGGCCAGTGACATGTAACCGACGTGTCAACAGCTGAGTCTCAGCATGGCCAGGCTTGCCAGGTTTAGCAACCCGAAATCGGGATGATCAGCTCCGTTTGAAATTTAGGTGAGTAATTATTTAGTCTGAATAAGTTCCAAGTACCACATGAAACCTGCATATGATAAAAAAAAAAATGAACATTATTTCTTAGAAAATTCAATTTCACTGGGTACTTTGCATTGTGTCTAACAGCCCTAAGTCACACAACACAATTAGCTACTGTCCCGGAATATTCCCAGAAAATTATTTCTGAACAAAAAGACCTAAACTGGAGAGAGGTGGGTATAAAGAAGGTCTTAACGCAAGGAGTGGTCTATGCCAGGTAACCAAAGCCAAGAAGAACTGGTTTACCAGTGACCTGAGGAAGAAACCAGGTCATAGGATTTGGGAAATGGCAAAAAGTTTCTGAACTTGAAGCATAGGACGCCTGTGTGAAGCACCTTAGGGTCCATTAAGGAGAGCCTGGGGTGTCCCTCAGTGGTAAATCTAGTGTGTACTGGGTTCAGTCTTCAGCACTATTAAAAAAAAAATCTAAGGAGGATGGATATTGTTCAATAGGTCATGAGGTGTCCTTAGGAAGGTTTTATGCAGTGGTTCTCAACCTGTGGATTGAGACCCCTTTGGGGGTTGACTGACTCTTTTCTAGGGATCACCTAAGAGCATCAGAAAACTCAAATATTTACATTATAATTCATAACAGTAGCAAACTTACAGGTATGAAGCATCAGTGAAAATTATTCTATGGTTGGGGGTCAGCACAACATGAGGGACTGTATTAAAGGGTCACAGCATTAGGAAGGTTGAGAACCACTAAACTAATAGAAGGAAGAGGTTGCAGGGAGCCTTGGAAAGGCTGCGACAGCATCCCCAGGGAGTTCCTGATAAGGACTGAACCCAAGCCAGTGTTTTTGGAGATAAGGGGACAAGCGAATCTGAGAGATGATGACTCCTACTTGTCCGGACTGTTGATGCGCAAGGCACTTGGCAGTGAGAAGCACAGCCCTAATGCATCTGACTTGGGAGATTGAGAAAGCAATGCTAATGGACTTGGCCATGAACACCACAATGCAGCCTCTTGATGAGTTAACTCCAGTCTAGAATGGAGCAGTCAGTCAACATGTCCTAATTAGAAATATCTCTCTTTAGAAGTAGTTAATTAGCAATCGGGAACCCCAACCAGGAGTCCATCACCTTCGGAATGATTCCTTGGCCCTTCAAAAGTTTGTCTGGGTCTGTCCCAGAGACTTTACTGCTTGGCTTCTGATGGAGACAGGTTGTGAGCGAGGAGGATCGCACCGCCCCACAGCCTGGCATGAAGAAGCTAGCAAGCCCATCCATTTGTCATCGTCTTCAGAACTCAGACCCATAGCTGCTGTGTCTGTACGTCTCTAATGAACTTGACCCTAGGGGCAGAAAGATTGGCATACTCTGCTTTTGAAATAACCTTTGTATTTGTTTTTTATGCATATGGACAAATATTCACATGTCTGCCCAAATTTGATTCAATTGTCTTTTCTTTGTGGTTGTTTCTTCCTTTTTATTTGTTTGTGTTTGGTCTGAGTGTTGTTTTGAGACATGACTTCATTATACCCAGAATGGCCTCGAACTCTTGATCTTCCTGATTCAGCCACTGGGATCATGGGTTGCTCTGTGAGCCAAGCTCCCTTCAATATACTCTGTAGCACTAGGGTTGTAACCAAGAGGACTAGGAGTCTTCCCTGTGTTTACCTCCCAATGCCAGGGGCCAATGTACCCTGGTGGTATCTAAAGGACATTAACTATTGGCTACATGACCGATTTAGCTTAAGGCCTTCCAAAACAGAGACCAGTAGAAATGGACGGCAGGCCAAGGGAGAGTGTCGTCTTTAAAATTCAACTCGCATGCTGTCCCACCAGCCCCCAAATCACCTAAACATGCTATTTACTTCATGTCTCCTGTGCAGACTCCTTCCCCAGCCCTCTCTGAGCCAGATTTAATCAATGATGCTCAGCTGAAGAAACATGATCACACATGACAACTTTCTGAAAAGCCTGGAAAGACTTAAAAAATAAAGCAAATAAACGGAAGCATCCCTCCACAAATGTGGGCTCCAAATAGAAGGTTTGATTGTAAACCTTCCAGACGTCCAGGCTCCACGGCTGTTTTTGAAAGACATTCCAATAACAGATGCCCCTTTAATTGGGGCATGATTTGATAGAAAGCAGCAGGCACAATTCAAAAAAAAAAAAAATACCTCTCTCGAGACATGTCAGAGCAAATTAGCCGTGAGACTGAAACCATTTCCCATTGAGTTTAATGAAGTTAACTAGATAAGTAAATACGGGCAATCGGAAAAGGATACAGTGTCCTGTCCTCCATGGGGGGGGGGGGGGGGGGATGGGGCTCCTTCAGACATTGACAGCAAACATGGGTGCTCATTTGACTATTTTAAAATATCACAGTGCCCTCACTCTACGTCTGTCTTTTTCTTCTCCTGAACCTTCTGTAAGAAGAACTGCCTGCGCAATGTTTACCCACCTAGAAATCAGTGGTACTGCATTCCGCACACTGTTCCCATATGGAGTGTGTCTGCTAACAAGCTAGGAAATGGAATCTGAAGGAGAAGCTGAAAATATTCCTCAAATGGAATTCAGTGATCACAGGTACCTTTCATTTTCCAAGTTTCCTTGGTCTGATTAGCATAAATAACTGACTTGACCTCAGGCTAGAGGCAAGGTTCTTCCCCCTAGCAACTTACAATTGAAAAATAAACCTCTAAAAGGACGAAGTTTACTTGCTTTTTGTTGTTATTGTTGTAGCTCTCCGTGGTTACTATTTTCTCAGCTTATGGATACACTGCCTTAAAGAGTTGGGCACGCAGAACATGACATCAGCTGATTTCCAGGCCCAATTCTGTCACTTTTACTACTTGGTACCTGGTCTGAACAAAAATGAGCAGACTCTTGATATAAAGTTCATTGGGTACTTCATAAATAGTAGAAGCCCTGTTAAGAATATTTTATATATCATCTAATTAATGCTGGCAATAAACTATTAAAGCATTTTTCTTTACTTTATAGATATGGGACTTAGACATAGAGAAGTTAAAGGACCCTCCAAAGGCTACTTAGCAAGCTAGTGCGACTCAGGTGTAAAATTCACAACTACCCATAACCGTTGTGGTGGTTTGGATGAGAATGTCCCCCATACACTCATATATTTGCATCCTTGGTCTCCAGTGGATGAATGTTTGGGAAGATGAAGAGGTGTAGCCTTGTTGGAAAGTCCATGCCAAGCCCAATCCCTCTCTCTTTCTCTCTCTCTCTCCCTCTCTCTCTCTCTCTCTCTCTCTCTCTCTCTCTCTCTCTGCCTTCTTCCTGCAGATCAGGGTAGAGCTCTCGACTACTTCTCCAGCACCATGCCTGCCTGCATGCCACCGTGCTCCTTGACGTGACGGCCATGGACTAGCCCTCTGACACTGTACGCCAGCCCCCAGTTCAACGCTTTCTTTGATAAGAGTTGCCTTGGTTGTGGTGTCTCTTCACAGCAGTGGACCAGTGACTAAGACAGCCATATTACTTGTTGCTAAGAGACGTCACTTCTGGGAGGGGAGGGGTCTTGATCAAGTTTCCCAAGTCTCTGAATTTGAGAAAGAAGCAGCGTTCCTGGTGACAGGGAGAATGGTGGCTCAATGGGCAGAAATGAAGAACAGGATGGGAGCAGCAGGGGGCAAATTTGTCCGTACTGAACTTGATGGGCTGACAGAGACGTCCCCAAGTCAGGGACAAAAGGCAGAGATGAAGATCCAGAACTAAATCCCTTACAAGAAGGTAACGACTGACATTGTGCAACTGAGAAGGAGCACACCCAGGGTAAGGGCAAAGAAACGGTTGAGAAAGCTAAGGGGAAGACCCTTGGGGTCCACTGCACATGTGTTCAGGAGCCAGAGAAGGACTTACGGGACCTGCAGAGACCCTCAAGGGAGTGCTTCTGGAGTAAAGTTAAGATATCACAGAAAGGGCTGGAGAGATGGCTCAGTGGTTAAGAGCACTGGCTGCTCTTCCAGAGGTCCTGAGTTCAATTCCCAGCAACCACATGGTGGCTCACAATCATCTATACTGGGATCTGATGCCCTCTTCTGGCATAAAGTTGTACATGCAGATAGAGCACTCCTATACATAAAATAAATAAATAAATCTTTTTAAAAAAAGAAAAGAAAAATCTATGTGGGTAATTTATTAAAAAAAAAATACCCACAGAAGGATGGCCCACAATTCCAGTGCCTCATCCCCAAATCAAGACAAGCAGAGGCTATGGAGCCTCAGGGAGTCCCTGGTGACCCTGAGGTCCATAAAAGGGTAGCATGCTAGGGTTCCAAACCTGAGAACAGTGTTAAGAAGAAGGTCCCAGAAGAACTGATCTGGAGCAGGAAAGTGTGTGCTTCCTCTTTCAAGGAATAGTGTCATCAGAGAAGTAGTCAAGAAGCAGTGAAGAGAAGGGAATGTCGGGAGAAGGCGATCTCTAGCATGGATCAGGTTGGGCACTTTTCACTCTGTGGAGAAGGAGCCACAAAGAAGAGGGGATAATTGGAGGGATGGAATCTTAGAGGCCAGGGTTCAGGTGCAAAGGTGAGGGGGTTGTTTTGAAGTCCAGTCATCTATAACATCAGCTCCCTATCATCCAGAATCATCATCCCTCCTCGGGTTGGTTCAAGCTCTCAACTACTGAGCTACCCCCTGGCCCTCTTACTGCATGTTAACTTAATTAACGCTGAGGCCAGAAGTTCCTCCTACAGCCATATTGCTTATACAAGTGCAAAACTCTTTTTCATAGTTCCTTCAAATAATCACTCCATTATACCTTGCAAGGTACACAGAGGAAGGGATGGCTGCATCACTTATGCTTGACTTTGTGAGGTTAATGCCTTCCTCGTTACATGATGCTGAACCACCTCACTGAACTAAACTCATATGCTATCTGCCTGAGGCCTAACACTTCAGCAAGTTTATTGAAGCATGATTTAATCAGTATAAAAATCAATTCAACTAAATCAACACCAGAGGTGGTTAAGTTGGTGTAAGACCAACCACATCATCTTGCAATCCCTGGATTTTAACACCAGGAAATTTACAAAACACATGCATGGTAGAAGTCTGGGCTTGCTCATCCCCTGGAGAGGACCCTCATGGAACACTGGCATCCTTCACCCTCAACCTGCCATGTCTACTTTTCCCTCTCCTTGACTTTACAGCTGATCACAAATGCCTTTCACCAGAACCTACTCTTTTAATTCTGGCTGCTATGGATAATGACTTGGTCCCCAGTGAGTCTACAAATCCCTTTATGTGTCCAGCATATCCTACTTCACTCTTTCCAAGGGCCAACTTTTGCTTCTCACTTGGCCTCTGTATTAATCACTTTTCTCATGCTGTGGTAAAACACTATGACCAAGGCAGCTTATAGAAAAAATGAGTTTATTTGGGCTTATGGTTCCAGAGGGCTAGAGTCCATGATAGCAGAGTTAAAGCATGGTGGCTGTAGCTGTAGCTGAGAGCTCACACCTTGAACCACAAGCAGAAAGCTGAGCACTGGGAATGGTGTGTAGCTTTGAAAACTCAAAGCCTACACCCAGTAACATACATCCTCCAGCAAGGCCACACCTCCTAAACTTACCCAACAGCCCCTCCAACTGGGAACAAATATTCAAACACCTGAGCCTATGGGAGACATTCTCATTCAAACCACCACAGCCTCCTAATGCATAAGGAAAATCCAGTCAGTCTGGAAGGACTCCAACTTCCTGCCACCTTTGTCATCAATATCTTCACATCATCACTCATCATTTTTGCCTTTACACATCTGCAAGGCTGAGATGGCCCTCCCCTTGGTCAGAGTCAGTTTCTGCCTTGAACCCCACCCCTGTAGCTGGGAGTTTTCTCCAGTCCTGCCCTGGCCCACAGCCACTCAGACCCAAATAAACACACAGAGGCTTATATTAATTAAAACTGTATGGCCTAATGGCAACACATTCACAGCATACAGAGCAATATCCACAGCACACCCCTCTCTTTCCACCTTCCTTTGCTACACTACAGTCTTCTCTCTCAAGCTACCTACTGGGCTGGAAGTTACTACAGCCTCCTCTGGCCTGAAACATCTGCCTTTGATCTAAGGCTCCTCAGCTCCTATAAATCATTTTTGTCCTTTCCTCACCAAACCTTTCAAAAATGCAACCTCATGTACCATTCCTCATTAGCCATCCTTAATTCCCCGAAACCAGGCTTCCACATCTTTCTTTCACCACAGGTGACCCCTGTGTGTCCCACTCCCACATATTATGACTCCAACGCCCCAGTTACCCTCTGCTTTTGTTTGCGTGGATGACCACTCACACCTGCTCCAAACTCCCCTGACTCCCATGAGCCTGCACTTCCACAGTTCCCTTCCTAACTTCATTCATTTAAGAAAATATGGGGAAGTGGCTCAAAGGTTAAGAGCACTGACTGCTCTTCCATCAGACTCAGGTTCAAGTCCCAGATTCTACTTTGTGGCTCACAAACATCTCTAACTCCAGGTCCAGGGGATCTGATGCCCCTCTCCTAGCCTCCACAGGTACCATGCATATAGGTGGTGTATAGACATACATGCTGGCAAAATGCCTATACACATATAAACAAGCAAACAAATGAATAAATAAGAAAACACATATTTTCTTGTACCTGCCATATGCTAGGGATGGCACAGATCTAGGAATGAGGAAAGTTGAGTCAATGCTTATTCTCACAGAGAGTGCTGCTTAATTGGAAACACCCTGGCAGACAGCTAAGAAAGAAGTATATGGGGATTCTTGGTTTTCAGGACAGCAATGTAAACACTGAATTAGTAAATAATGATCCATGGCTCCCAGAGGGAGGGAGGGCCAAGTTGCAACAAGCCTAATGGTCATCAACCAGTTACTATCTGCTCTTGTTTTATATGTGTTTCTGTTTAAAGACACCCAATTTAATATATTTTTTAAAGTAATTAATTATATGGGGGATTTTTTTATTTAGGAAAAAAATACCAGCTAAAGAAGTTTAATATTTTCCTGATCCTAAAAAACAGGAACTCTCCTAGATCAGAGTCTCTCTGTTCACTGAAAATTCAAGACCAGCAGCCTTAACGGTTCCCTTGTGTGTGCAGGGCTCCCCAACCCAAGCCAAGCATAATGCACACAGCCTCGTAGCATCTTTCAAACTCAACTCATATTATCAGCACCTGAGTCTCACCACCACTGTACAAATTATCCTGACACTTTAATTACATTTCTTCAACCAAAATTTATGGACTGTTGTGATTGACTTTCAGCCCAACACATTAGGTTTTCCTGAGAACAAAGGTAGAGCTGGCTTAGCCAGGGATGGGAGTGGAGATGGCAGTAGAGTCCTCAGTGGGCAGAGGACGGAGGACACTGGGGTCTAGGGTCAGAGAGACCTGGGACACAGTGCTGCCGGGTGCCAACTAGACCTCAAACGTAGGCTCTTGTCCTCTCTGAGCTTCAAAGAACTCATCCATTAAACGGGAGAAATGGGTTAGAAGAAGGCTTGAAGACTTTGAACACATGCTGCATGTGAATTTGCTACCTCTTGGGTGGGTCATTACCACTAATTAGTGGTACAGGCTTCAGTCGGCTCCCTTTCATTCAGACCGCCTCGATTTTCAGGACTATGGCCCTGTCCACTCGCCTGGTTGACTCTCTGACCACTGCAACATGAGCTGGTACCAAGAGCTGCTATGGCACTGCAGGGGAGGAAACCATCATAGTGTAACTTAAATGAAAGACTTAGAACAGAGTGAGATCCAGGAAAGGAGCAAAGCTACACAGAGAAACCCTGTCTCGGGGAAAGGAGGAGGGGGAGGAGGAGGAGGAGGAGGAGGAGGAGGAGGAG